>PVHY01003956.1:0-71884 GCA_004024945.1 Uropsilus gracilis
AAATGAAATGGTGTATGGTATTAAGGGCAGAAAACTTTATAATCTCTTTTTAAATTTTCTTTTAATTTATTATTTATTTTTTCTTAATTTTTTGATTGCACGCATATATATACACACACACATATATAATATATATATATTACATCGTTGTCTACCCTAATGTTCTCCCATCACCTTATCACCCACAATTTGAGGTAATATTGTGGTATCCCCATTTAGTATTACTATTGCAGTGCACCCACCACCGACTGACTATAGACCGTTGTGTTCGCTTCCCTTTTGTTCTTGCAGCTTCCACAAGCCCTCTCACACTTGGTACTTTGTTCTGTAGTCAACTATTAATGTCTGGTTAGTTTTTAAGCTTGTTTCTATCTATTAATTTAGTTACATTATATTCCACACACCATCTGGTATTTATCTTTTTCATTCTGACTTACTTCACTCAGTATTATCCCTTCATGTTGCTCCAAATGGTATGAGTTTATCATTATTGAGTGCTGAGTAATATTTCATCTGTGTATATAAAATAGTTTCTTGCTCCACTAATCTGTTCCAGGGGGATATCAGTTTTTTCCATGATTTAGTGATACTAGATAGAGCTGCAATAAACATGGATGTGTAAGTTTTGAATTAGTGCTTTTGAATTCTTTGGGACAGATATTTAAGAGTGCAATGAATTGGGTCAAAAGGCAAATATAAAAAAGTTTCCTTTTCTTCACATCCTTGCTATCACTTTTTATTCCTGGTCTTTTGATGTGAACAATTCTCACAGACATGAGATGGTATCTCATTTGGGTCTTGATTTGCATTTCTCTAATAATAAGTGATGGTGAACATTTTTTTCACATGTACTGGTCTTTTTTGAATGGCATCTTTAGAGAAGTATCTGTTTAGTTTTATTACCTATTTTTGATTGGGATATTTGCTTTGTTTATGTAGACTTTTATGAGTTATTTGTACGTCTTTGATACCAGTCCTTTGTCAGATATATGATGTGTAAAGATATTCTTCCATTCAGCAGTGTATCTTTTCATTATAGTTATGGTTTTTTTTTTTCACTGTAAAGAGCTTTTTAGTTTGATGTAGTCCCCAATATTTATGTTCTTTTTTGTTTTCCTTGTTGTTGAGGACAAATCCCTAAAAGTATCACTAAAGTTTATGTCATGAAATTTTTGTGTATGTTCTGCATGTCTTATGGTTTTAGGTTTTACATCCAAGTTGTTGGTCCATTTTGAGTTGATTTTGGTGAATGTATGAGGCTGTGGTCTAGTTTAATTCATTTATAAGTAACTGTCCAATAGAAAACCTTTGCTCTCAAAAGACCACCTGCTGTTATGGAATGACATGGGTTAGAGTCAAAAGTCCTGGGTTTAGATTTTGCACATAAAGCTTAAGGGCCAGTTCTTGCCATTTGAATCATCATTATACACACAACTAAATGGTTAATGTGTGACAAGTTACAACTGCAATGTCAGATACTCAAAAGAGAGTTCCCTCCTAGGGCAGGCTGGTCTCTACAAAATCTCTAGATCAGAGAGAGGTCACCTGCTTCAGCTAGAGATCTCCCGTTAAGGGTCAGGGACCCTCCTAGCCCAGGAGCCCACCTCCTTCATATGTACACCAAAGGCCATTTCTCTCAGGAAAGAAACAAATGGAAGCGAATAGGCATTTATGTGGGTGAGTGGGAGGTTTGTGCCAGTTCCTGCTCCCATCTCCAAAGTTCAAAGTCATTTCCAGTGTGGGATCCCTACCCCTTTCATACCTCAGGTTTTGTCTTCTGAGATCTTGTTGGCTCTTTCCCAAAAGCTGGTGGTGTCCTCAACTGAAAAGACCTGTACAAGTTACTAAACAAAATCCAATTAAGCTGCTGGGTGAGAAATGCAATTCTTACGAACCAAGCATGTCAACTCCATGAAATGGTATTTTTAAAGGAGGCGAAGACTCGAAGTTTCCATTAGGAGGTTCAGCACGCTGAGGCTTTTAAGGGTAACAGGCACCGTTCTTCCAGGAGTCTGAAATCTTAAAGGTCACAAGGTGGCGGCTGTTACAGGGAGGACAGCACTTGGATGTTCCTGCAAAATGCAAGCCCGACAGGCGGGGAGCCATCGGAGGGGGAATCAGCGCTCCGCCTCTTTCAGACTCAGCTCTGCCCTGTTTACACTGCAGGCATCTCCCTTGACAGAGCGGACGCATGCAGAATGGGAGCATGGCGAATTATGTGTAAGGTCACTTCGGGAGGGCTTCGAAAGTCCTGTGTCAGAGACGTTTTTAAGGTATTGTGTAGATCTGAAAAGCCAAATGAATAATTAAATACTTTGCATCGAAGCTCTATATTTTTGAACGCTCCAAGCACTTTTCACATGTTAATTCCCATTTATTTCTACACTTTTCCTTGGAACCAAGGAGGTCGAGAATGAACATCACTATGTCTACTCCATGGAGAGAAAGAACGAGGCACAGAGTGGGGGAGTCGAGGACTCACAGTGACCTGACTGTGCTGTACCCTTGAGAGCTGAACTGGAACACAGAGCCATAGTGGACTGATCCAGAGCCAGTCCATGTGCATTTGGCTAGGGAGGTCAAAGGAACACAAACACGATGGCAACAAGTGTTTTGTGAATCCTAAGGTGAACTGCAAGTGGATCAGGGAGATGGGCCAAGCCCTCTTCCAGTGCTCTGTGTTCCTTATCCTCTCAGACTTTCTCTGTCAACCTTGTCTCTTGACCTCAGAACTCAAGACTTTACTTTCGGGAATCTGTTTCAACTTCAGCTCAAGTGGGAAAAGAGCTAAAAGGCTTGACTAGCTCAGTAACTCCATAGCCAGCCAAAAAACAAAACAAAACAAAGACAACCTTCCAGGCCTGCACCATTCAGCAAAGCTGCTACTAGCTGATTGTAGCTCTAGAGTTCCTGGCACATCTGAACTGGAATATACTGCAAGGGCAAAAGTAACACCAAATTTTAATGTCTTGGTATTAAAAAAAAAAAAGTGAAGTATCCCTACGATTTTTTAATATTGCTTGCATATTGAATTAATTTTAATTAGATTGTATTGAATCAAGTGTATTATTAAAATTAACCTCACCTGCTTCTTTTTACTTTTTAAAATGTGGCTATTTAAAAGTGCATACATGACTTGCATTTGTAGCTTTTATAGGGGAAAGCTGTGATCAAGGCCCTTCAGCCTAGTGGTTGAGAAATCAATTAGCCCACCTCCCAGGGGGAGCTGGTATGTCTGGGGTAGTCCATTTTATCTATGTGCCACCTGTGAGTACAAATAATGCTTTGCCTGGTTCCTCAGACATCTGGACACTCTGACAAGGGTAAATAATGTTTTTGGTGGCTTCACCTGCCCAATGCAAGGTGCATCTGGGAATTAAGGATGTTTCATCAAGCCCCAAGGAGAGCTTATGGGCTAGGACCTCAACTGCATTTATTTGAATTCTAATTGGACTTCATTCTGAGGGTTCTGTTTCAATTTTCCAAAAGACCTTGCTTTTGTGCTACCAAGACTCACCAGTTCTCTCCTTGAGGACTCCTTCCCACTGGCTAGGACAGGAGGCTCTGGCAAGTTGGTTCCTAGTGTTTTGGGTAAGGTTCCAGAAGACACCGATGGACACCCCATGGGGTCCTTTCTTCATTCTTCTGCAAGAACACCTCCCACAGAAGCCTCCTGAATAAAGAAGCCTCCATCAGCTTTTTCTCATTCCAGTTGCTATCTCTTACATTAACAGTCATCATTCAGGAGACTGAAGAAGTTATCCTATTCTTCCATAAGTAGCAGAGATCATGGTAGAGGGATTTTCTCTACTCTTCAGTGTCATCAAGAAGTCAGACAGTCACCCAGATTTCAGAGAGAAATAAGGATCTGAGCCCCAAACTCACTGAGAAAGCCCCAGGCTGGAGAGTGAGTCAGTTTCTTGGAACTTTATTTGGCCAATTTGTAGATGGTGAAACACACATCTACTTTGTAGCAAACCATTCAGAAGGAAAATCAAATAAAACGAGGTGAGGAGATGTCCACATACCTAACTAGTGAGGAGAGTTTCCAGGAGAAAATAAATAAGTTCTTGAATGCCAGGCTGAGTATATCCAGAGACAAGTGAATACCACAGAGAGAAAAGAAGTACAAGATGGAAGGAGATGTTTTAAGTGTTTGAAATAGACAGAGAGAGACAGAATTGACTTGTGGGGAGCCTGTTGAAAATCCAGGGGTTGTGAAGTATGTGTAGAGACTCTCGGGATCAAGACATACTCAGGAGTCAAACATAAAGGAAGTAGACTATTGGAGCTGCTGCTCCAAGTTACCTCTTCTGTGATGCCTTCCAGAGCCCCAGGCAGAGTGAATTGCTCCTCCAAAATGCCTCTCCTTGCTGGCACCAGAGCACTAAGCCCACTCATATATGATAAGCTGCTCCCAGATCTGCCTACTACTAGGTCAGAAGTGCCTCGGAGACAGAGACCAAGGCTAATGTGTCTCCATCCCCAGTGCTCAGGACATTGGAGGTATTCAATAAATACATGTACAATTGATGACAGGATTTAGGGAATGACCTTTATTGACCAAGGCTCACGAAATCTAGAAAAGAGCAGAGGGCCTCACAAATAGGCCAGGTGGGGAGAGGAAAAGCAACTTCAGGGTTGTGAGTGTAATTGGAGAAAGACTTGGGTAAGAGCAACCTCAGTGGGCTATGTCACACAGTGACCACTCACAGGAGTCATAAGACTTTCAAGGAGTGAAACAATGACTGAGAAGAAAGATGTCTGGTGGTCTGAAATATATTAAGGACCAAAATTTGAATCGCTCCCTGGATTTCTAATTGGATGGTTGACAGGCAAGCAGTATTCATCACCCAAAACTTCTAGTAAGGGAGAGACTCTGACTCATTTTCAAGGGCTCTGGTGAGTATCATTTGAGAGAACCCATGTGATCTTAAACACCCCTTGCTCCCAAGATGTGTCCACTGCTCTCTTCTTTATGGGAGCCCATGTATTTGCTAAGTGTCCTGTGTACCCATGAAGGTGAGACACAGCATGGGCAGAAAGACGAAAGGGGTAGTTTCTGATTTTCAGCCTCCTACAAGCCGTTTGCCTGGTCAGAATACCTCTGCAGCAAGAAGGCAAGAATAATTTGCCAGTAGAAGACCCTTTACCGAAAAGGCAAAAAGAAAAAAAGAGAGTATGTCCTTTTTCCTCTCATCAGTGCCTTACCTGTTAGTTTAAGAGTGTAAGAGGCTGCGGAGTAAAATTCATGATGAAAATCCCTATAGCAACTATTTTTGCTTGGCTGGGAGTAATACAGGACATTGGACTAAGAAAGAGCAGACTCTAAATATTGGGGCAGACCAAGATAAGAGATGGAGAAATCAGGATGAATTTGAAGGTGACTGCTTGCTTGCACTGGATCTGCTTATACCGCCCTGAGTCCTCCTTCTCCATCCCATGAGACTGCTGCAAACTGTCCCTTTACACTGATGATTCCCAAGCATCTGGTCTTAGGTTTATTCAGCACATGTTACTTAACACCTATGATGTGTCAAGCAATATTCTAGAAACCAAAAATAAAGGAGTGAAAAAAAATCTCAAAAATGCCTGCCCTCATGGAACTTATATTCTATTGGGTGGTAATAGACAATGAACAAATAAAGAAAACTAAGACAGAGTGCTCAGAAGGTAACAAGCACAATGAAGAAACATGCCTTGCAGCTGGTGCACAAGGATGGAGAGCATCTCAGATTTAAATAGAGTGCTAAGATCAAGGTTTGTTCATGAAATGACTATTGAGCAGGAGTCAGAGGGGGTGATAATAACCCAGTGAATAGGGGAAAGACTACTACAAGCAGAGGGAACAGCTAATGTAAATAAAACTTCCAGATGTGATTCCATATGAAAAGGCTCTGAGTTGGAACCAGCTAGTCTTCAGACCTAGAGTTTAGAATAATAATACCCTATTCTCTATAACATCAAAATTATTCAGCCCTATCCTATGTCTCCCAGAACTCTCTAACCTTGTTCTCCTAAATCCCTGTATCAGTTCCTCAGACCCAACCAGGCCAGACCTCTTATTCCCGTAATAAGCACATTCAGATTCTAGGATGCTATCAGGTTCAGTTCAGCCAGTCAGAAAGCATGGCCAAGCATGACCAAGAACTGGACATCAAAGTAAGGGGAAAAGATGACCATCAAGAAAGATTTTCATATCTTTTATATCTACAGAAGAAATTTTGTATCACAAATGGAGATACTAACCAGTCTCTGTCCCTCACTGTTTATGTTGCTCCTAATCCCATTCACTATATGCACTGCTGCCTAAGGCAAAGGTGAAGGCAGAACCTCATTTACACAGTAGAAAGCATGCCCACTAGCACCAAGTCAGATCTGGTCAAGGACAAACTTGGAAGAAAAAAGGGCATGAATACAGTTCCTAGGAAATGCTATTTCTCTGAAATCTTGCCAATGTCCACTCTTTAGGCTTCTCCCTTCCTTAGCACTCCCCCTATCAATCCCTCCTTCTCCCCATTGGGCGCATAGGATTTCATAGCATGAGTTCCCTTTCCTATTGGTCAAAAAATTAACCCCTCTGATGCTTGAATTTTTGCTTTGAGAGCCTTTTGTGGGTTCAATCAAGTGTCAGACAGGCATAAGACCTTAACTGTTTATAATTCACCCAGCTGTTACCATTCTGGGTTTCTCAGCAAGGAACTGATCTGGTTCTCCATTTTTTCCCCCCATCTTCGCAGGTTCTACTGTGTCCTTTTCCAATCCTGACTGATTTAACCAAGTCAATTCTTTGGTGTTTATTTGCATTTTTATGACCATTTTGATCTCTCTTGCTTTCAAGGATATACCTTTGGAGACCACCAATTAAAATGAATTCTACCTACTTACACTGGGCAAGCCATTTCTGCTCTCTGGGCTTTACATTCCTCATCATTTAGAATGAAAGCATTGAACTTAAAAATGTGCAGAATCTTTTTGGCTTCTGGCCATCTCCAGCTTCCTGTTTAATTCCCACATGCAAAGTTCTGCTCTCTCTGCTTTCTATCTTCATTTCTCACCTACTCCTATGGCACCTCTACCCTGGTCTAAACTCTGCCTCACATGGCCAGGGACAGAGGAGCAGGGCACAGGCCTTGCTCTAAGAGCAAGCCAACCACGTGGAACAACATGACTGATGCAGTGTATTCAAGGGTGGGCACACCTGTTGTGGGAAAGAAAAGCAGAAGGTGTTTGGGCAGATTGTATCTTGAAGACTATGTAGGAGTGAACTCAGTCAAGGAGTATAAAGAAGTTGTTCCAAGCAGGGGAAACAGTGTGTGCAGACAGGGAAGAGGGGACAACGACTATTTAAGGGATCTCCAGTCGAAGGGAAAGGTTGAAACATAAGGCATATGGCAGGAGATGACATTCACCACGTAGACAGGGCCACAAAGTCCCTTGAATCACAAAGGCCTTTGAATGTCATTTTAAAGAAATTGTTTATTTACTGAAAGAGAATAAGAATCTTCAAGAAAGAATCGGGGACAAGAGATGGAAATAAAAAGAACAGAAAGAGGATTTTCCAGTTATCCAGATAAAGGTGATAAAAGTCTGACCAGAGATGGGTTGGGGAGCTGGACAGAAGGATGTGCTTTTAGAGAGCTTGGAGTAAAAGAGAGCACATGAGTGAGTGAGAGAGAAAACGAGAGAGCAGTAGATCATGGTGACTATGACGTAGAAGGAAAATTAGGTTGCCAGTTTGATAGATTGACACATAGTACCTGCCTTTAAAAAACAGGAATTATTGCAGAATAAGGAGACATTTTCAGTGGAAGGGGCAATAGCATGTTTCAAGTACATCTTCAGTCCAGAAGTCTTCCTAGTCTTAATTTCATAGTTTCTGTTGCTTTAAGGCCAGACTCCAGTGACATCATCTTTATTTTGTTGGCATTTAGATAAGATAGGCTTTTCTTTCCTTTTTTTATTTTGTATTTTCTTACATTTCATTTGCATTTGCGCCCACATGTTTTCCTTCTTGCTTCTTGGAGAACTCACTGGCTGAGCCCCGGCTCTTTTACTGCTCACACCCCAAGTGCCTAGCACAGTGCTCAGGTGGCAGCAAACACTCCCTGGTCCCCACCTGCCATCAGGGCCCCAGGAAGGGCTTTTGACTCAGGAGGTAATGTAGGCAGGAGAGACAAGACTCCCTTCTCTCTTCTGCTCTTCAAGAACACATGTCCCCCAGCATGGAGGGCAGGATCGAGCTGCTCATTTCATGTTCACTCTTTCATGCTGCTGTTTTGAAATTTGATGTTCAAAAGCTCACAGGCCGTAGTTGGCAATCAATCCAAATGGAAATGTGAGGACTGTTGGCGCAGAAGCACACGTTTCTGAGGGTCGGTTTGTTTTTTTTTTTCTTATGATTTTTCTTGTGCCACACAGAAATATCTTTCTAATAACAAAGAGAAAACCCACAAAGATGAATGGGATAATGAGCCCTGCTCTCTTGCCTTGGAGGGAGCAGAGCTGCCTGAGCAACTTGGGAGCTGGGGTTGGGCATGAGCCTGCACTGAGAAGGGACTCTCAGAGAGGAGGAGGGGTAAGAGATAGAAGGAGAGGAAGAGTGAAGGAAGGAAGACACAGTCTGGGCAAGTGAGAAAGAAGGAGAACATTCCCCTCCCAGAAAGCAAGAGAGAAAGTGAATGAACATGTGTTGAAAAATGCTCAAGTCAAAACCTCCTTTGCACTTTTGTTTAATCTTCTCAGCAACTCTGAGATACTTTTTGTTACTATTATCATCAATGTCATCATCCTTATCTGAAGGGCACCCTTACTCACTTATCCTCAGTACTCTCCAGCTGTTCTAATGCAGGGTCACTCCCCTCAGCTTCAAGTCTGAAGCCTCTCTGGCCTGTGTGTGGATGGTAGTGACTCTTGCTTTTCAGGCGTTCTGGCTTACCATCACCTGGTAGTTGTAAGACCCCTCACAGCACTCTCTGCTGCCTCAGACTTTCCAACACAAAGGAAAGTCAAAGACCACTTTTCTAAGGTCAGTTTCCAGGATTCCATCACTACCCAGCCAGCCCAGAATGTGTTATCTGGAACCCTACTCCCATACTCCTGGTGGCCTGTGAAGTTTAGAACCTTAATAAACCTAAGGAAACCACTCAAATGGAAGAAATATTTCATCTCCAAACTCTGGTGAAAAACAGAAAGAGGAGGAATATAAAACAATAGTTTTAACTTTAAAGCAGTCTTCATTTTTCTTTTTTGTTGTATAAAATATACATAACATGAGATTTAACATTTTAAACATATTTTGGTTCAATTCAGTAACACTAAGTTACTTTGTTCTGTAACCATCACCACTATTCACCTCAGAAATTCTTCATTTCTCTCCATTTCATCTTCATTTCTGGAATTCTCTATTCAGTACCTAATATTTCCCCATCCCTGCCCCCCGATAACCCCTGATAACTATTCCACTTTCTATCTCTATGAATTTGACTATTCTAGGTGTCTCACACAAGTGGGATATAATATTGTCTTTTTGTGTCTAGTTTATTTCACTTAGAATAATATCTTCAAGGTTATCCACATTGTCACATATATCAGGATTCCATTTTTTGAAATGCTGACTGATAGTTCATTGTACGTTTAGGTAACATTTTTTTCTATCCATTCATCTATTAATATTGGGTTGTTTCCCTCTTTTGACTATTGTAAGTATTGTTGCTATGAAAATTGATGTACAAATATGTTTGAATACCATTTTCAATTCTCGGTTCTATACCTGGATGTTGAATTGTTGGATCATAGATAATTCTAGGCCATATTGTTTTCCATAGTGACTGGGTAATTATATGGTCCCAACAAAAGTGCAAAATGACTCCAACTTCTCCACATTTCCAACATATTTTCCATTTGTTTGCTTTTTCATTATAATAGCCATCATAATCAGTGCAATAAAGCATTCTTAATGATCATACTTCCAGAGTCGGCTTTAGTTTACAAATGAGAAAACAAAGGCTCAGCAACATGGCTAACAGACTTTTTGCAACATGTAAATGGCCAGGATAACAGGAGTTCTTCTTAACCCTCTCCAACTCAACCCATAGATTTTCCTCTCTGCTTCCACCTTAGAGATTTATAGGGTCTTTGAAAGTGTTTAAAGGAGAGGTTTGAATAGAACATGACCATCACATGTATATTATGTATACCTTCCAAATACGGCCTTTCTTCTGAGCATTTAATCCTCCAGCTAGGAGAAAACGACCCCTTTTCTCAGTCAGGAGATGATCTAAATGCAGGCAAAAAGGAGAGACAGGAAGTCCCCGATTCCCACGGAAACCCCAAGGGCAAGCAGACTTACAGTGAGCAGAAAATAGCTCCTCCCCTAGGAGAAAGGAGCCCCTCTGCCACCACCCTGCCCAACATGGGCTCTCAGTAGCTGTTGAGTGACAGAGGCCTAGCAGGCTAACAGCAGCCCTTAAGAGGGGACTCTCAGCTGGATCCTGCACACCAATGCCTCAGCCTACAGATGAAGAGGCGCTTGCTGGCAAAATGGCGCCAGAACCTGAGCTCTGATCTGGCTGGTTCTGAAATCCACATTCTTTCAGCTCCAACTTTTCTTCTTGCCCTGAGGATTTGTTCAACCAGGAGACCTAGCTGCACACCAGTGGGCAAGCAAACCCAGAGGGAGTGCCAGCTTCCCAGAGCACCACTTCCCCTCAAAGTTTTGAGAACAATAGAAAAAAAATCAGAACATTACTTTTTATGTTCAAAATATACATTATGGAGTAGGATGCAATATTCACAAAATTTTTCTAAGATAAAACACAAGGCTTCAAAGAAATTTCACACTGACAGCTAGCTGCCTTAGGCACTACTCCCGACCCCTGGGAAGCTGTGTTCACGCCTCTGCCACTAGGGATCCTTCTGGGAGAACTTGAAGCCTTGCTGCCTGCGTTAGAGCATGAGAAACTGGGCTGTGGGGACCATGGAGGGGGATCCCAGTCCTAATTTGCCAACTGTGGGACCTTGAGCAAATGTATTTTATTTGTTCTTAATGTTAAGGAAGTGATTTAACCTTTCTGGGCCTCATTTTCTTCATCAATAAACGAGGGAAGAAATAGTCCACTTACTTCATATGGTTACTTTGAGGATTAAGTAAGACACATAGCATGTTCTATAAAGGCACCTGAAACCTAGTAAACACAATGCAGGTTTCTCCTTTTTATCATCATTTGCTCTGAGAACATTATTTATAGAACTGGGAAGCTGTGCTGGCCTGAGGCGTGGCCAGAGCCCTGCATGAGACACGGACTGCAAGGCAGAGTAGAGGTAGTTAGACCACAAGTAGCAGCTTTTCCAGCTGTCAACACATCAGGGTTTTCTTTTCACATTACATTTTTTGAGGTAAAGTAAGCTCACCTCCTTGTATCTGCTTTGGGAGCTCTAGGCCTAACCCTATCTAAATGTGTATTTTCACTCCCTGCCTACCCACCACAGGTGCCCACCATGCCTCACTGGTGCCCACTTTCCTCCCCACTCCCACCCTGATGCCTATCACTCTGGTTGCCTCAGCTTCGCAGTGAGGTGTTGAGTTTATTGTCGGTTTGATGTTGTACATCACATGAGCAGTGTTGCTACAGCACCCTGTTTCTCTTGTGGGGAGTTGGCAGAGTCTCTGTGATGTCCACTTCCAGCAGAAATCTGTAGACAACAGAATGCCCAGGTCCCTCGAACCAGATTTGAACCACTTTGGCATTTCAATAGTTGTTTCAAGTGGTCTTACTTTCCCTCTGACACAAAAGAGAAATATCAGGGGAGACACACCCCTGGTCTCTCCCACTTTCCAGGCCCCTTTGTCCTCCATCCCTGCTACAATGCTTGCAGGCTGCCAGCCCTTCCCCAGCACGCCCCCCCCACCCCCGCATTGCCCAATCATACTACACAAAGCCTCTTAACGTCCCATGTCTTCATTTCCCTTTGTGTTTATCTTGTCCTTTCAACTAGTCGGGTGATTGTGGTCCTTGTCACAAGGGTGCAGTTTTCACCACTGATGCGCAAAGTTGGGACTAAAATACACAAGCCATGAACTTGGTTTTGGTCCCTCCTAAGCACAGTCTTTTTTTGCCACTGAGGGCACCATTTTGTCTCTTATCTGCCATAAGGGGACACCTTCTTCTAATTTAGACCAAGTACCCCACATTTCAGGAGTAATGACCTAGTGTTTTCCCTGTAGGGTGGACAGTGTGGGAACACCAGTATACTCCTTGACCTCTGGAGATGGATAGTATCTGTTCTGAGTCTGAGTTTTGATTTCCTTTAACATCATGGAAAACCAAGGTATAGCAGGCCAGAAGCTTATGCTTATGGAAAGATCTTCAGACTGGGCAGCCAGTGAGGTGTCCCCTGGGGATGAGCACCGTGAATGAAATAATAGTTTGTAGCCAAGAGTAGAGGGTTTACCACCCACAGGTAGAATGGGCAGGTCCTGTTAACAATCATCCCCAAAAGGCCGTGGCGATTGCACCATGACGGCAGAGCACCCTTTCAGGATCTCCTGAATTTCTCCCTTTACACACCTGTGTGGATTGCCAAATCCTGGGTGAGGTCCCTTGGTGGGAGACAACTGCTCTGCCTGAAGCTGCTCATGGTCTGAGGGACCAGAGGAGTTGGAAAGGGCTGGGGGATCATCAGGGAGCCTCACACCCAAGCCTAGGCTCCTAAGCAGAACTGCCTGCATGCAGATGGACAAAGCCCAGCTCCTTCACCCTTTGGCTCTAACTCTCCTCCTCCCTTGAGGGAAAATCATCACTGGATGTGGACAGGGGAAATGTTGCCTGTTCCCCATGATCTTACCGCAGTGACCCCGTCTCCTCATATGGCTCTGCCCAATAATAACAAGAAGAGATGAAAGCAAACAAGCCTCCTGGTATCCAAGAGAGGAAAATTTTTTTCTTCATTATTTTACAAAAAGCCCTAATACAGAGCACATATGCAAATAGCAGTCTCCCCGGATCCTCATCTCACAAAAGAACTGGGGCTCAGCCAGGACACTGGGCTGCAGTTAATTATTTAGCTCTTTCCGCCCCAGAAAACATGCTCATATATATTATTTCAATTGATCCTTCTATGAACTTTGTGTTGAGTTCAGTGTTTATACTATGTACATTGCTCAGAGAGTGAAAATAATATCACACTAAGGAGGCTAAAGCTTCAGGTGCAAAGGACAGCTCCCAGATGGGAGCTGAAAGTGTCTAAAGCTTATTCAGAAATGTCAGCAAGGGAACAAAGCGTTTGGCTCTTAGACCTGGCATGCATGTGTGCTTATGTGCGCATGTGTGTGTGTGTGTGTGTGCATGTGTGTGGGTGTGTTCACACAGAGGCATTGCATTGAGGACTACATGAGGTGCTGTCTTGGAGGTCCAGATTAAGAGTCAAAAAGGTAAATTGCAAGGCCTGATAGGTTTCATTGTTTTGTATCATAACAAGGGCCCTCGAAAGTTCCTCGGCGCTGTGCCACCCATTCTCTGGCCAGGGGACAAGCAATCCTGGCAGGGTTTACCCACCTTCTGGTGGCAGGGCCAAGAACTGTTTCTTCACTGACCATCTTCCCAGTTTCTGTTCGAGAAAGAGGCCAGATGGAGGAGTTCGGTGGAGGGGCAGTCATTCCCTCAGCCCTCCTCCAAGCTGTCAGCCCCAACCATCAGCATGCAGCAAACAGTTTAGCTAAGGTGATAGCACACGCTGGGATGAGATGGGAATGGGGAGGAGTGGCAGAGGGAGGGTAGTGAGCTGTCCCCTCCTGTGGGTTGTGTGCAGAGACAGGAGGACTGGCAGAGACAATGACACTTGCTCTCAGCCACACTGGGCCCAGCTGTCTTCCCCCTATCATCCTCAGGACGGGTGCGATCCTCCGATGCCAGATTGCTGACCATCAGGACCAGCAGTGAGGACATGAAAAGCAAATCACAGAACAAGTTACAGGGTATGGAAAGAGGTAAGGGGATAAATGTGGGAGATAAGGAAATATGTAGGGCCTTCGTGGCCATCACTGTGCCAGCAGTCATTGGGTACTTGACGAAAGCATAATGAAGGGAGTTGGGGCACCTGGAGGCAGAAGGAAGCAGGAAGAGGAGACTGCAGGACACAGAGAGAGGGCAGGCTATGGGGCTGGAAAAGAGAGAAGAAAGGATGTGTTGGGAGTGAGATCATGGGGACAGTGCAGCACCTTGCAATGGGCAGGACGCAGAGAGACTCAGCCTGGAAACTGTTGGAGGAGGGTGCCACAGCCCGATGCTTGGCCTGTTAGACTATGTGCACCTCAATTCCCTGTGTTGTAAGGTGAAAGTAGGAGAATCCAACTTTGAGAGAGCCCATGAAGACTGTGAGAAATAACGATGTGCCAGCAGTGGCGGACATGATGACAAAGTTGTGGTCCCAAGCGCCATCAAGGTGTTGTACTATTTCTGACACCTCCTAACAGATCACTGCCCTCATCATGTGTTTAAACAATACACAGTTGTTAGTTCACAGTCCTCATGAGTGAGAAGTCCTGATCCTCTGCCCTGGTCTCCCCAGGCTGCAGCAACAGGGAGCTGGGGCTCCCATCTCATTGGAGACCAGGTCCTTTTTCTAAGCTCTCTGGGTATGGGTACAACTCTGTTCTCTATGACTTTAGGCCTGGGACCCTCCACACTGAGAACCACCCACAGCTCCCTGCCATGTGCCACCCACTTAGTCTTCCCCCTACCTTTTCCACTCTCCTCCTCCCCCTCCCCACTCCTCCCTTTCCCTTCCTGCCTCCCCTCTTTCCCCTCCCTCGACCCTTCTCCCCTCTCTCACCACACACACACATAGGGCAGGACCAGGCAGTAGAGCTTTTCTTTCTTTCAACTCCTGTGACAGTCTCACCTAAGGCAACACAATCATGGAGTGACAGCTCATTACTTTGCCATATTTTACTGGTGAGAAGTCAGTCGCAGGTCTGCAGCGCTCAAGAAGGGGAATTATACAAGCACTTTGCCTCTTAGCTGTCACCCTGGGGTCTGTGATCAACCTGCCTGGGTCTCATTTTCCTTCTATGTAAGATGGTGCCCCTTTTACCACAGTTAAGTGCTTAATATCTATAAAGTACTAAAACAATGCCCGCACCATAATGTGTATTATATGCATTTACAAGACTTTTAAAAATCTATTAATTAAAAATAAATCTATCACACAGCAAGCACTCGTTAAGGGAGTAATATCTGAGGCTGTAGGTCAGTGTTACAGGTGACCCAGCAACCAGCCACTCTTTCCTTTTGGACTGCCCCCTCTCTTGGGGAGCAGGATAGACAAATCTGAGTTCTGGGGTGATATAGACACAGGAGTTTTCTCCCCTTTATCTTTGGCATGTGATCCTTTTTCCTCCCGGGATCCTGGAGCTCTCCTTCAAAACCCACCTCTCATCTGATCGGACTCACCAGTCCCAGCCTCACCCAGAGCCTGGTGTTCTCCCACCAGATGTTTCCCTCTCTCCCCTTTCTTCCAGAGAAGCTGGGTCCTGGCCTGCCAGTCCTTTCCAGTTTCCTAGTAGCAGGCCAGACAACCCGGCCCTGTTGCCCTATTTCTTCCTCATCTGGTTTCTGCCCAGCATTCCTCGTGTTTGTAAAACATCCAAACCCCTAAAACGAAGAGATTGTTTTCATTCCTGAGGTGGGCCCAGCTTGCTGCCGTGCACACTCACACGCATATATTTGAACAAGTTTGATTCAGTGTAGCTGACACAAAAACCACTTAGTCGCTTCTCCTACATCATCCTAAGTTAATACTCCTGACAGGCTGCAGGAGGCCTTTCAGCAATTCTTCTATTTCAGCTTTTCCCTCTGCCTTCCGCCACCTCCCACCTCCCCCTCCTCCCTCCCTCCCTTCGCCTGCTGTAAAATTTGCTTTTCACTCAAAAGCTGACCAAACCTTGGCAATTTGTATCTATCACATCTTAAGACTGTACTGAAAGGCCGAGCTGCAGCTCTAAATGGAGTAGGGCAGCCAAGCCTTGCAGAAATGGATTTCATGTGTGTGATGTGGGGGAATTTAACTGTTCCAGGGAGATAAGAACATGCTGTCCCCTGTGTCCCCCCAGGGCCACTACTCAGCGGGGTGCCATCGCCAGGCAGACTCTGGAGTTTGTCTGTTCGACTTCCGGAGTGGCTGCTGTCCTGCCATGGGCAGGGCATCAGGCAGTCATGTGCAAAGCGCTAGGCCCGGTGTCTCAGATGCGGGTTGAATTATGCTCAACTAATATGTCTGTTCTATCCCCCATATCCCTGTCTTTCTCTCCCCTCTCTCTTAAACACACACACACACACACACACACACACACACACACACATGCGCACCTGAGTCGGAGCCTGGATGCACACTTGCATATACCACCCTCCTCTCCGTCCACCCAGCCCCTGCCTCTTCCCATTTCTCACCACATCAAGCTGCCCTGGAGGCTCATTTTCAAATGGAGAATATGCAAGCAGGTAGATTAATCACCAATTTGACTCCCCCCTTGAAGGACTGCCTCCTGGCAGTAGTCACCCCACCTCAGATTGTCCCACTTCAGCCCCGGCTAGGGGCTGACCCTTGATTCTGCAGCTGGCAGCCTGGAGGCTGCTTCTTCCAGGGCTGGGCTGCCAGCAGGGGGCAAGCTGGCCTCGCAGCTGGCAGCCAGGAGCAGTGACAGGCTCAGGCAGGGGTGGGGGAGTGGCAGCCACTAACCTTGTGCAGGGAAGCAGTTATTTAAGGCCCAAACTTCTCTGCTGCTGGCATCATATTTCCTGACAAGGAGCCCTAAGACTCAGGGCCATCCAGGAAGAGGCCTAAGCTGTTAACAACTATTAAAGGGAAGAGCAAAATTAGTGTGGTGTCAGGTGACAGGTTGGGGTTGCCAGACATTGGGTTACACAGATTTCCCCTAGAAAAGAACAGAGAGGTGGAAAGAATGGTAACACAATTGAACAACTGCCCAGCTCACCATTGCCTTTCTTCTACCACAAGCAGGCACATCATTCCGTTTTTTCATTTTCTCTATTTGAAGCTGAGAAAACTGAGTTTCAGAAAGGTTGAGTAACCTGCTCCCAGTTATCTGGTAGGGGAAGGGTTTAACCTGGAACTGGTTGAACTGTGCTGTCTTGGGGCACAGAGGTTCACACCTTCTCTTCCTTGACACGAGCCATCTTGCCCTCTGCTTGCTGTGCTAGTTTAGAAGAGCCAGTCAAAGGTGCCCCCATTCATGAATATCTTCATTTTCAGAGGGAACACAGGAGCCCTATAAAAGACTCAGGACCCAAGCCCTGGAATGAAAGCAAAGACGTGGCCTAGTGTGAACCATCAACTCTCTCTCAATTGCCTTGTCTTAGACATGCAGAGCTAGAAGGAGATCACAGGACCTTGACGTGGGCTCCACAATCTGGTTTGAGCATCCACAAATGCCTACAAGTTGTATGAGTGCGTTCATACATGGGGGAAATACCTACATGGGCCTGGGGAGAAAAGAACCTGAGCAGAGAGCTTGAAGACAACACTACAAGATGACTTCAAGTCACTCCCAGCGCTGACTTTCTGAGACTGGAATGACTGTTCAGGAAAGAAATTTTAGGGCTATGAAAGATGAGACAGCTGAGGATGAGGGGAGGACTGTCCCGAAATCACACATTTATGGGGTTAGCACAGCATGGCCCCAGGTAATCACTAACTTCGCTGAGCCTCCGGGTGCTCTCCTGTGAGAGTACTCACACAGATTTGCATTGCCAGAATCACAGGGAGGAGGGCTGCTTGCAGGGATAGTAAATGAAGGTCCTTCTGGCTCAGTCTCTGGGGTAGCATCCCCCTGTTATTTCAGCAGTCTGTCAGTCTCACATGAATTCAGCCAGGACTTCCACTAACTCCATCACCAGGGATACTTGCAGTGTCCTCCGCAGACATTCAAAAGAATGTTGGAACATCAGGCCCAACACCAGCCAGCCAACCATCCACTAGTGCCTATCCAGACCAAGAGACTTTTTATACAGACACTGGCTGAGAGGGGGGAGGGGGAGAAGAGGAGAAGGGAGGAACACCCAATAGGAAAAAAATGTAAGCAAATCTTCTATAATAATACTTTTTAAAACACTGGAAATTGGCCCATACCTAATCAGAAAACCAGACTATCATTCCACATTGTGTCCAAGGGAAGTAATTCCCACTTTTCCTTACCCTGGTTGGCTCTTATTGCCAAAATTTCTTTTCTAATCTCAGACCAGCTTAATATAGTGACCATCTTCACCCCTGAGGAGAAAGAAGAAGGAAGGTTGTCATGAATTAGCCCCAAAGGCAGTTTAGGAGTGTAGGAATTGGGCATGGAAGGAGAAGATGTCTTTGCTTGCTTTGCACTGTGACAAATAGGATGTTAGGGGTTGGTTACAAACCTATGAGTCTCAGATGCATTTGGAGCTACTTGCTCCACCCCAGGCTGCATCCCTGTCAGTGTCAGGAGCTCAGCGATAGAGAAAGCCCATTTTCAGCCACACCAGCACTTCCAACCTGCAGCCTGCTCAGACTTGTCCACAGGGTAGGTATAGATGCCAGGCAAGATCTGTGCTTCTTGGAAGTTAATGCCTCTCTGTATCTTGCAGGGACCAAGCTCAGAAGAACTAGAGATGTCCTTGGTCTCAGGCAGCTGAGACAATCTTCCCAGGGAGAGTGGCTTTGTGTGTGCTGTCTTCATTAATATGAGCTAATAGACATCATTTCCTAATAGATTGACTTTCTGCCTTACTTTGCAAATACTGGCGAAATATGAAGTTTACTCAAGTTTTCCTAAAATGCATGTTTCAATCACCTAGAACTTGAAATTGAAATTCTTAATAGTGTTGGCAGATTCGGCTCCTAGTAAGGGCCCTCTTTCTGGCTTGCAGATGGTCTCCTTGCCTGCCTGCACATTGTAGGGATCATCTCTTTTTCTTCTTATTAAGCCATTAATCCCATCATGAGGGCCACACCCTTACGACATCATACCTCCTAATTACCTCCTGAAGGTTCTTTCTCCAAAGACAATCACACTGGGGATTAGGACTTGAATATAGGAATTTGTGAGGAACACAGTTTACTCCATAGCAGGTATCAAACTCCAGGCTAACTTGAATGACCCCTGGTGGTCCGTTGGCCCCAACTCCCAGGAGAAGAGAGAAGCAGAGGAAAACAGAAAAAGAAGTAATCATCTTCCCACTTGGAAGTAGGATACAGAGTAGTCCTTTTGTGGTTCTGTCTGAATTCCCAACTAGAGCTAGACTGTCAATCCCACCAAGCTCTGCCATGTGGAATGTTCCTAGAAGACGAAGACCATGTCTCTTGACAGGGGCACATAGCAGAGGGATCACAGACACCAAATCTCCAGGGAGCACAGGACAGTCCAAGCTGATGTGAGCAACACCTGCAGGAGCAGGGAAGAGGTGCTGGGATGACAAGGGTGCTCACAGGGATATTCTGCTTGGGCTTCTCAGGAAGCTTCTTAACCCAAGGGAACCACGTAACCAATGATGGCTTTCCAACGAAAGATTTAAAGAGACAATTAGGTTCTAATTATAGGAGTGAATAATGAGTGGATGAACAGCCCCTTGCCACCCTCTCTGGCCCTGGCTCACTGACTCTGCCAGTGTCTCTTGACTGAGATCCAAGAACCCTTGTCTTTACCTGGCAGCTGAGCTATTCTGGCAACAAACATGGTAGGAAGAACAGACTTTAGAATCAGACTGGGAGACCAAGGTTGGCACTCCACCAGCTAGCCATAAAAACGTGGAGTAATTACATAATCTCTGGGCTAAGTATATTAATTCAGGTGATGGGGAATAGCAAAATCTATTTCATGGAGTTATAATGAGACTCACTGAGTACTTACTCTGTCCTAGGCACTGTGCTAAGCACCTTATGTAATTATCTTTTCTAAATGGAGGGTGGGCTTCATTTCCAATGCCTGGGATGGAAATTCAAACCTGGCTTACACAAGATCTGCTGCTTCATTCCAAAGATCATGTGTCCTTAGAAAATGAACAAACAATCCTTAAATCCTTGCCAGGTTTGACCTGGCAAACCTGGTTTTCTCTATAAGAGCAGATGTGAGGGCCAGGAATCATCAGGTACCCACATTCAACCTGTACCAAGTGCTTTCCCTGCCACAAAGATGACTGGAAGCTGATTGGATTATTTTGTCACCAGCTCCCACCTGCTCTAGGAATGGGAACACACTACCTAGTCTCCTCTTGATGACCCTGTTCTTGTTATCCTGTTTTGTCTCTAGCTGTCCCACCATGAACAAAACCTTCCCAAGAAAATGTCTTATATGGGCTCATTCCAAATACTCTTGGCCAGATCCTGTTAATCCACTTCTTCTTATGCTTCCTTTATCCATTTTTAACTTCTGTATTAACACCAATTCAGTCATTTCTTGAGGAATATATCTCCCATACTTAACCCTCACTCCATGGACAGAACAAATGATTCTTATATATCCCATTATCCTGCTCTGTCCCTCAGGAGGAAATCTAGCAGAAATACCAAAAATGTTAGTGATAGTGCAGTTAATTAAGTGGAGCACAGTCTCCATGTCTCCTGATGTGTAATGGAGCTTTAACAGTGAAGAAGAGAATGCTCTAGAAGTTTCTGGGCTTGGAGGGACAGGGGCTAGCATCCTAAATGAGATGAGAGCATTTTTGTGTCCAGTGTGTATTCTAGGAGGCAAGACTGGATGTTCTATCACACCCAAATAATGGGAAATGGGGTCACCATTAGGAGGTTTCCCTCACCTCTCTAGGACCATTTGCTGACTCCAAGGCTTCCTGCCATCCCCTGTTCCCAAGGACCCCTCCCTAAAGTCTTTCCAAGACATGCTCTGAGCTCTGGAAATTACTATCTGTTCCCATCCTAAAACCTACCGAAAACTTATTTACCCTAAGTTGCATGCCTTGAGAACTTTATTTTATTAGGAACTGGATCTAATAAGTGAGGCTGGTCAAAGGCCTCTACTGTTGTTATAGAATATTCTTGCTTATGGAGGTAAGCAAAAGAAACCTTGGAGAGACCCTACCCACCCTGCAATTTCCTTTCACCTCCAAGCTCTCCCCAGGGATTCACTATGGGAAGAAAAAGAGGGGGCGCTCTTCCATTTGAGTGGCAGACACCCTCCATCCCACACCCATGTCACCTTTATTTGTCCACCTTAGGACTTTGCTCTTCCTGACTATGGCTGTCTGTTCTACCACAAACATACCCCTCACCCTGACAAAGAATTGGAGCAGAACCTGGTGTTCTCAGAAGGAACATATGGGTGTTAATTCCAACTTGGTCTTTCAGGGTTTGGACAGATCGGCTAGTTCCACCCTGTTTTATCTCACTTCCGGAAGAGAAAAAATCTGGTTCAAGTTCCCAGCCTTCTTTCTTCTGACAGTAACAAGCTGAACAATGCCCTTTAAGTACAAAGAGTGTGTTTGCTCTGTAAATACATATGTAAAGTCCCTTGTCTGCCTCTTCCCCACCTTTCCTGGCTGCTGCTACTGCCAAGCCTCTGCCCATTTTCTACAGTTGCTTCTCCAGTCACATGTCCCAAAAGCCACCTCCAGGGCTCTAACCCATAGAAATGAAGCAAGTTTCCCATCTAAGACAGGCTCATGGGTGGTAAGAGAGTGTGGAGTGGAGGACAGAAGAAAGTTACCTGACATTGGGAATAAGATGCTAAGGAGGAGTAGACATACAAAGAAATGGAACCTTTGACAGAGATGGCAAACTTGAGGCTTCAAAATCTGTTCTGGCCCCTGTTTGGCACATGTGCCTGTCTATGCCATTGCCCTTCAGGCTGCCCAACAGAGCCAGCAGCATGCTCCCAGAAGTTCCTGCCTCAGCCCATCTTCCATTCTGCACCCTCCACCCCCTGCACTTCCGCTGGCAGCTCATTTGCTTTCAGCAGACTTTCATTTCCCCATGTTGGTTTAGTCTCATGCCCAGACCCTGTTCAATATTTGTCTCCCTGCTCCACTATTTGCGCTCATTTCCATATGTTTAACATACATATTAGTTGCCTCCTGCCTTGTCCCGTAGCTATTGCTGGCTCTTTCAGCCTTGGTCTGCATCCCAGGGCCATTAGGTACCCTGTTTCTGCTGCTTCACTCTCATCCCAACAGGAGAGAAATGGGGGAGAGGGGACTACAACCTAGAGCTGAGTGACTGGTACCCATATTTTATTCCTCTTTAACCTCCTGCTACAAACTCACATGGGGGCCCAAGCTCAGTAACAGGTCCTTGGAACTCTCCCTAGGCCTTCTCCTCATCCTTTCAACTTGCCCTTTCCTCCTCTGGCAACAAAATATTGATTGATATTCTAAAACTTTAATTCCTCCCTTAATGAGAAGTCAGGGCAACAAAACTATTAAAAGTTCTATAAATGGTCACTGAAGCCTTGTTTTCATTGTTCTGTCCCAAACCACAATCATCATCTTATATTAAGCTCATTTTACTCTCCCCAACCATCTCAGCCCAACTGTCTTCCTCACGGGGGTTCAGTATCATTGACTCTCTGAAATGGGTCCAAGAGGCCCTCTAGCCCAGCCACTGAGCTATGGCTTGAATGTTCTTTCAATCATCCACCCCAAACTGTCTGAGCTACTCAAGTGACCCAACCTTGGGCCAGGCGCTGGGACTGTAACAGAGGAGGAACAGCCTTGCATGAAGGGGCTGGCATCTAGCACACTAATCATAGTGCCATAGGGCAAGTTTAAAACAAGAATGAAGAGGCTACCAGAAGAGGATGCTATCTCAGCCAAAGGCTTCAGCCAGGGCCCCTACACTCCTTGGATAACTTCAAGTTAAGGGAAACTCATTATAGCTCAAATAGCTCATATTTTCTCCCTGTGAGTCTTGATATATTGTGTTCCTGTCTGTAAGTGGTCATCTAAAAGTTTAGCAAAAAGCTACGTAAACCTTATACTGGCCAATTCCTCAGCTTCATTTGTAGAAAGAAGAGGTTTGTAGATTTCTAGGACTGCCCACCCCCCCGTGACTCCTACAGTCAATTGTTCTCAAGTTGGCCCCCTCTCCTCTCCAGCCTAACTGAGGCTTTTTCAAGATGGCCATGTGCTACCTGAGCCTTCCACTCCACCAAGCCACCCCAATGCCGCCATGTGACCTTCCTAAGATATGCTCATCACCTTGGTTCCCCCTGCCTCCACAGTACACTCTTTTTCATTTCAGCCCCAACTTGCTTCTCCTGGCTTTTTGCCACCAGGAGCAGTATCTGCCGTGAGGAACTGCTCTCAATTCTCCAGACCCCACAGCTCCTTTCAAAGTTCAGTGTCTGTGAACACTTTTCCCTCCAAGTGACATGCACCACCCTCTGTATTAACAAGCAACACCTTTTTATAGTCTACACCTCACCATGGCAAGTCCTGCTCTGTTCTGAAGCAGGGCATGCAGACCTGCAGAATGTCCCAACAACCCACCCAGCACCATCCCCACATCTGGTGTCCAGGCCAGTATGAACCCACCCACACTGAGTGGTGCTGACCTTGGGGTAAGCATGCAACATCTCAGATTCAATTTTAGCAGACACGTCAGCTTCTGCTGGACTCCATTTGTTTGATGACCCAGGAGAGCCAGCAGTCCTGTCTGAGACCAGCAGACCCTGTGTGGAGGGGCCCTGGATGGTAGAATAGAAACTTCCTGCAGACAAGAGGTGCAGTTTCCTGTCATGCATGGCCATCCTCTCAGGGAGCCTTTCAGACCTGACAAAACTGCTGTGACTACCTGCAGCTGACATCGCACCAACTTCACAAGGCACCCTGAGTCAGATCTGCTCGGCCAAGCTGCTCCCACTCCAGACCCACAGAAACAGAGAAGAAATGTCCATGGGAAGTAGGTGGAGCCGGGGTCGGGGGGGCATATTACTGGGTTCAGGGCATTTCATTACTCAGCACTGAGTAACAACAGCCTTTGAAAAGATGCTTCTATGTCCAGTCCATCAGCAACAAGCCCAAGTGCCTTTCATTTCTAGATCTGTGGTGGCCTGGTAAACTATGATGCAAAAAGTAGGTTATAACTAGTTCGTTGTTTAATTTATTAATTAATTAGTAGTTAAAATTTTAAGACCCTAAAGATATAGTCTGTGACTGTCTTTGTTAACTTCCCAATACCTCAGTTTGTCTTTCAAAGTCAGTCTCTGTCCTACCTGCCCTCTGAGGCTTTATATATTTGCAGTTTCTCTATTGGTTCATTCCTTCAATGACCTTCTGAGTCTGGCAGAGAAGGTATTACTTTTAGGTATGTTTTACATGTACCTAATGGCAAAATAGGCTGAGTTGCCTACCCCAGTTTGTGAACAAGCAAGCCTCAGTTTCCCAAGCAGGAGCTCAGCTCATTAGGGTTTTCACTGTCCTGTCTATACCCGGTGAGTCGGCCCCGCAGGTGCCTCTGCTGCTTCCCCTAACAGCCCACAGCCAGGGGCATCTGAAGGAGTCCATTCCCCTTGAACCCAAGTAAGGAGGGACAGCAATCACCCACATGTAGAAGAGTCTCCTGTGCTACCATCATCTCCTTCCCAGGCCTGGCAGCACAGCTACCTGGGACAAGGTGAGAAGAGCCTGGATCTTCATGGTGACTTTGTTCCTGGCTCCTCATTATCACCAAGTCAGTGCTTCTGGAAGCCGCCAGCCTGCACACACACTGCAGACTTTTGCAAGGGCTGTCGTTATTTGCTAGGAGAGATTATCGGGAAAATGACCTCGCTCCCAAGCATCCAGAAATAGTACTTGATGTTATCTTGAAAACCAATTTTGGAACCAAAATTTAGAATAAAGCCGATTGCCAGTAAATTCCTACATGACTGCTTCTAAAGAAAACCAGACAGATTTCTAAAGGAACCGACGCCATCTATCACATACCGAGCCGGGGGGTCAAGGGCAGGACGCCAGGGCGTGGAGCCCCAGCTGGTCACTAGTAACAGGATGATGAAGCGCCTCTCTTTGAGTCAGTGTTTCATCTGCGGGGGTTTCTTTATGCAGTACCATCACCGGGTGAAGGAAAGGGTGAAAAAAAATAACACTTGTCATGTCCCCTGCCCATATCGAGCATTTTGCATCCCCCACCATTCGCATTTCACAGCCGTACCACGGAGTAGGCATTTTCCCTACTTCAATAATCACGGCGTGGGAATGTGGAGTAGTTAAGTAAGCAGCTCACCGTACGTAAATCAGTGTGGAGTTGGGATGCAAACCTCAGCTCTTTCCACTACATCATGATGTCAAGTCAGTGAATATATCCTTACATGTTTTAAACATTCATTTACACTGCCTTAAAAAAAAACAAGATCATCTAAAAGCAAAGACTCTCATCATTGGAAGGAACCCAGCATTTGGAACGAGGCCGGTGGTCTGTGGCATTCTCCTCAGGTCCTCTTTGCCCGCATCCGCAGCAAAGGCAATGTTGTGGCAGCCCAGAGAGAGAAAGAAGTCCCTGTCACATGTCTGTGAGGAGGGGCAGACCAGGGCCCTCACCGCCAACTGCCCTTTACCTGCCAGTCTGCCTCCACCTGCCCGGTGCCACACAGGAACCGCGAGATCCGTGGTCTCAAGGGAAGTCACAGATGGTTCATTTCTGCATTCTTTCCATTTCTTAAAAATCCCACACATGAATTTTTTTAAGTCGAATTGATTTAAATTGATTTAAATTTCCTTCCATTGTGAAAGTTTTACCATGCCTCCTAGCTTCAAGAACAGACCTGGAGTCCTGCACTGCACACACATCTAGTACCTTGTAGGTCATAAAGGTTGTTCCTTCCACCTCCTAAATCCTATATCTTGTCAATTTCCCACTCTCCTCTTGTGAACTCGTCACCGGCGCATAGGCCCAAACCACATGTCATGTTTGGGATGAAACCCAGATTTCAACCTGTCACCTGTTTGGTGTTTTTCTCCCCACTGAGATTTCAGAGCTCATCTGTGCCTCTGTTTGTCTGTCCAGGGCTCCCCAACCAGAAAGCAAGTTGTCATCTTGACCCTGTCGCTATACAAATTCTCACCATGAGCATGTCATCAAGTTTCTGTCTTCAGCTTCTTCCTGATGATAACTATTACCTGCTCCTGCCCCCTCCCCCATATAGCTGCTATGACAGCATTACTGCCACACAGTGAGCCTCACTGCCCTTACTGTGCTGAGAGATGCCCTAGGGATGAGGTGTTCTCCATCCCTACAAAGCCAAGTCCTGGGGAGGAGCTCAGTTGCTCACTTGGGCTTTCATTGCCTGATTAGTCATACCCTCATTCCAAACCCACCCCCACCCTGTACCTGGCTGACTCACACTTCTCACAGCCTTGCCCTAGGCATGTCAAATCCTCTGCAAAACTCTCCTGGCCACACAGCCTGGGCTCCGTATCCTCCTGAAGAGGTCACAGCCTCCTCTCATAGCCATCAAATTGGAATAGAACATCTCTCAACCTCCTCAAATGTCAAGTCCCATGATGGCCAGGAGCCCATTTACCTGGGCAGCCTGGTGCAGAGTCCGGCAGGGTCAGGCTGGTACCTATGAGGTGCAGAAAATCTGCATCTCTGAGCGCCTCCCCAGGTTATGACAGGGCATGAGAGGCGGTCTTCCAACCAGCCAACCACATGTCTCTTGCCTCCAATTTCCTCATCTGCAAAAACTATAGTTGAAACTCAATGTTCTTTACCATTCTTTCTGCATAATGATCTATAATTCTGTGATTCTAAATAAGGTAATGTGCTGAAAGAACATGTGAAGTGGTCGTAACCAACATAAGGATTATGTTTCACGTAGCTGTTGTTATTCCACATGGCTGTTCAGGCTGAGAAGGGCAGCTGTGCTTAGAGGAAGGGCTGCTTCCCTGAGAACCAGAAGACACTTGGTCCACACGGTCCCCAAATCCACAATGGGGGTTCCACAACTAGTTTTCTGGGTGCCTCTCATCTCCTCCTTTCTCCAAGGGCCTGGGGAATCTGTGCCAAGTCCTTGTCTCTGACAGCCCAACGGGTCCAAGCTGAGAGGGTCAAACGGTGCTTCCTCGGATGGTCTGTGAAGACCTCACTCCAGGATCCTTTACTCTCTTGCAGCAGCCATAGAAGGAAAAGAATCAAAAATCAATAATGAAAAAAATACAAAACACACGGCGCACACACACAAACACCACGGTAAAGGAGCTGACAAAACAGACAGTCAGCGGGCCTGAAGTTTAAATTAGAATACAACAGCGGTGTAATGCTCCTGAAGACCAGACTATTGTTTCTTATCAGATTTCCCCCTGAACGAGCAATTGTGAAGCCAGCTGTCCAGAGGAATGAGCTGTCATTCTGCCAGATGAGCAAACACCATTGATTTTAATGCGTGCGAGACAAACAGCGCCGGCTCTCCTTCGGCACCGGCACCGGACACTACTCGGTGCAAAGGATGCCCCATTTTGTTAAGTCTCCAGGATTAAGTCTCTGGTAGTAAGCAGTAGGAGGAGACAGCGCAGGGGCAAAAGAAGAGAGAACAGGGTGAAATGGAAAGGAACTCTCTCAAGACAGCCTCCTGAGTCTGCACACAGCCTGCAGCTGGCAGAGGGGCAACACCCAGGGCAGGTTTGGAAATTGGACAGAATTGGAAGCTGGTCCAGGGGCCTGGTAATTCATGCTCAGTCACAGCTGCCCCTGACTTCGACTTAAGAATCACCTTGAAGAAGTTGCCTTCTGGGATTGGCCCATGACTGTCAGTTATCAGAAACAAGAGGCCTACAGAGGAAGGAGATAAAGGGAGTTCTCTAACAACCAAAGAGCCTCCCTCCCCTACCGCCTCCCAAAAGATTCAATGGCTTATCATTACTGGCAGTTTCTGCTGACCAAACACTCAGGGCTTTTTTCTCTCCAAAGACCATGATCTCAGGTTTGTGGCCTTCTCTGTTTACCTGGTCAATTAGTGGGCGCTGAATAAATATTTATACAGTTCGCTGAGTGATGTGCTGTACCAACTGGGAAGATAGCTGATGTCCACCCACTGCAAGAATGCTGGAAGCAGAGACCAGTTAACAGATGCCAAGAGATGGCTTCTATACAGACTGCATGGGCCCAAACAGAATCCAGACAGACTATTGGACACCAAGGAGAAAGTCAGCACTCCCTGCACTTTCCTATCTAGCTTGTTGTGCCCAGGGGAGGCCTGAGTGGTGCTTGTGAGGAGCGAAGCTCCCGTGTGAAGGCCAAGATCAGAAGCTCGGCTTTGTTGCCCACAGCACAAGGTAGTGTCCACGATTTGAATGTTCCATGGTGGTTCTGCAGCTTCTCAGTCGGCTTGGAAGCCTCTGGAGGGGCGAGAAACTGAGAGCACCCAGAACTTGGTGGTGTAGGAATACCATTGTCCACTGAGAGTTAAACCTAGTAAGACCCACACACAATGGAAGTAATTAGGCAACTGTGAAGTAAACATAGATATTATCTATGATTGTGTGAGTCGAGGCTGTGGAACACCAAAAACTCCAGTCACGGTGATCTGGGCGCAATCTCGGAGCTGAAATTGGAGCAGGGTTGTAAGGAGAAGCTCAATCAGTTATATTGTGCATTCCTAGAAAAGGGCCTCTTCAAGCCACCCTGTCAGGGCAGGATGAGTGTTCGTCCATCTGACAAGAAAATGCCTGCCATGGAGATGGATGTGTCACAGGACCAGCTAGGAAACATAAAAGTCACAGAAAGTCACAGAACGATTTTCTCTAGTTCTGACACCATGGTCTCCACACATCCCACACATGCCTCCTGAGACTTTTGTTAGTGTGAGTTGAGTACAGCTGCCAGGATGGGGCTGGTGAAAACACAGTGTTGAGTCTCGGACCCAGAAAGGGAGGGTTCGCTGAGGCAAATGGCAGCTTCTACAGACCACTCCTTCAGGACCAACAGCAGCTCCTTCAGAGAAAGCAACTGGTCCTCTCAGCACACATGTCTGGAATGTCACTTCATTATTAGTTATTACTAATACCTGTTTTTATCAGTGAGGAGCTAGACTCAGAGTGGTTCAACACTCAAGACAGTAAAGTAGGTTATGCTTTAACCTTACACAACCCCCAAGCTCTCTAGGCTCAAACAGGTTTTCATATCATAAACAGACATCAATGATTTCCCAAATTTCCCCACCAGTTGTTGTTGTTGTTGTTTGTTTGTTTGTTTTTTTTTTACAAAGTTACAGGCAAAGTTACCCCCCCACAATCCCATTCAAAAAGGCTGAGTGAAACAACTTCCTTAATCAAATAGTCTTGAAAAGCAGAAGTGGTCAAATTCAAGTTTTTTAAGCCACCCCTGCTACTTACTGCCCACTGACCCAACCTTAGGGCTCCTCCCCATTCCCGACACCATGCTAAGATCCTGGGTTGTGGGCTCCACCTGCTGAGGGCCTGGTGACCTGTCCAAGAGTGATCGCTGGCTCCCTCTGTGGTGTCCCTCCCCGCTGCACTCACTGTCTCCTGTAGACCTGGAACTCACATTAAGGGCACAGCACAGATGCTCCTGACGCCCAGTGGAGGGTGTCAGAAGGTGAGAGGGCACCTAGTGGTCTCCAGGCATGGCGAGGTGGTCAGGGAAGCAGCAGACACCCTTCCTTCTTCTCCCTGTCCCTGGCCATCTTGACGTGGTTAAGGGACACCCACTGACCAATGCCCAAGAAGATGAAATCTCGGGGTCAAATCTTTCCACAGTCTCTGTAGTTCTTCTGCTGGGGCTAGTGCATAGGGACCACATCCAAGTCCAGGCTCTCCCAGAGCCATTGGGAGTCTGTCCAGTGCCTGTAGGGACAGCAGGATGGGGGTTTTCACCAGGTAGAGGAGACTTGGAGCTGTGTCTTAATGCCTCTCCCTTTTGGTCAGGATTCCTGTCCCACAAACCCTAAGTCTGCTCCCTACCCCCACAAAGTTCTTTTCTTCTCCAAAGAGTCTTAAAGTCATTCTCTGTTCCCATTGCAACAACCTTTCCTGGCCTATCACCTTCCTTTTGTCTTCTCCAGTCAGAGTCATAGCCCCAGCATTCTATGACCAACATTCAATGTTTGTGACTACTCCCAGTCCTTAGAGCCATGGGCAGACAGATCCCTAAATCAAAACTCCAAATCAAGCAGCCACAGACCTGCTTCTCAGCGCCTTGTTACCCCCCACCCCGATTTCTGTTCTCGGGGTTCTGCCACCACTCACAGCATTTGCATCCAACCTGCAGGGGCGCTTCCCTGCTTTATTTATTTATTTATGAGGAATGAGTTTCCAATTATGGCTCATCCGCACAGTCATGTAGCCATTTCCGATGATGGGCCAGAAGAAAATTTAATGAGGTGGAAAAATGTTCACAATATATTCAGGAGAGGGGGGGTAAAACTACAAAACAGTGTACACAGAACATTTGCATTTTGGTACAAAACGTGCATGAATTTATACTCACATGGCTGAAGGTATATGTGCCTGGAGGTTCTCAGTGGTCATCTGGACCTCCAGGCAGTCTGAGGGTGGCAGATGGTATCTTCCTTTCTGTGCTTTTCTATATTTCCCAGTTTGCTTTACAGTGAAGATACATTATTTTTGTAACAAGGAAAAGTATAATGAATGCGTGGGGTTTTGTTACCTTAAGAAACTGGTAGAATGCCTTTCCCTCCCCTTGCTTGTGTGTGGCCTCTTTTCCTTTATCCATGGTGGTATGTGCACTTGTTATTCTCTGCAAATGAGCCTGTACACCAGCTGAAGTGAGGCTCGACTTACTTACTTTATTTAGAGTCAGCACTAAATAATGGCTCCTATTGTCTGAAAGTCGCAGTATTCTTTAGTTTGGGGTCCCCTCCAATCTGGCATCTTCCCCAGCGGGGGCTTCTCTACACTGGGGGATGCTCAGCTGTCCTCAAAAGTACAGGTAACAATGTTGTCATCAGAACTGACATATAACTAGAGTCTTCACTTGGCTTTGAAGAGGCAGCCTCACATAGTGACTACTTATGTTGGTTTTGATATTCCTAGTTTGATTCTCATCTCTGCCACTTGATCAGCTGTGACCACTGACTTTCTGAGTGTGCATTTCCCCATGCAGAAGCTGATACGGACACACCCACTGGTAGTTATTTTGAAACTAAAATGAATAAATACAACCACCTGCTTAGCATAGTCCTTCTCATATGGCTTAGATTTAACAAATAGGAGTCATTATTAACCCCTGACCAGCCTTGGTCCTTGGAGGGACAATATTTTGAATTGTTTTTAGTATCATATGCTTGAGATTGAAGGAAACACATCAGAGTAGATTTTGACAGCATAGCAAGGACAAAGGGATGTGACTGAAGAGGAGGAATATGCTGTATTTTTTCCATCTCAGAAAGAGCTTAAAGATGGGGCACACTGCCCATGAGCTGCTGATGTTCCTTTGAAAGAGACCATCCATAAAAGATACCCTTGGATTGGTCTAGTTCTGTACCTCTCTGAGCAAAAGAACACATGCCAATGGTGACCTGTTAAATCCACTGTGAGTCTGGCCTTTGGTTCCAGGACTAGAATCTCAGGCTTGACAGGAGCTGTAATTCTCATTCAGTTCAGCCTCCAACATGATGGATGTTTGAGTCCTTCCTAAAACTCGGCCAGTGGTGTCACCATCAAGTCTGCTTGACAACAATGCATACCATGGCAGGACATTCAGAAAGTTAATTCTGAATAGAAGTTTTTTGTATTGAACCTAAATCTGTCTGCAGCTTTCAACTAAAACTCTATTTTGAACACTGGCAGGAAGAAGGAAAGACCAATCTACTCCCCCTCCACCCACTCCCCTACCCGCACCCTGGCATTTTTTAGTGTTTGCAGCCAGGGATGATGGATGCTGCTCAGCTTCACCTTCTCCAGTTTCTGAACTAGTTGCTTACATGGAAACTTTTGTGTATGCTATTTGGTTTCTCTTCTCTTCTCTGAACTGGATTAGAACACATTCCTCTGTGTAGGAATTCCCCTCCACAGAGTGTAAGACATGACCATTCCTCTCACTTTAAACTCACAGTTTTGCTCATATAACCTTTAGGGGACCAGAGTGAACTTACTCTCCACAAAATCCCAGATATTGCCTTCCATTCCTTCCCAACTATTCCATCACAATTATTCTCTCCCGTGGCTGTAAGTTGTTCTCTAAACCCAGTATAGAATGTCGTATTCTTCTTGGTTAAATGTCATCATATTCATTTTTTCATTCTTTACATTGATCAAGACATATTTCAGAATCTGATTCTGTCATCTAGCCTAGAAGGAGGTGAGGGGGGTGAACAGAGGGTGAGTCACTGGTCTGGGGGCGTTATTGGAAGGTGAGTAAAGCATGTGCACCTACCGAAGTTTGAAAATGTGTCCCCCAAATTTTATAAATATGTATGTGAATTTCAAATTAAATTTTAAAAATAAATAACACATGCTTAATTAAGCCATCCAGTCAGGGATGCTTTGCTCTGGCAGTCTGGACTGACAGAGACAGAGACAAGCCAATGTCTTCAAAACTTCAATTCTGATTATCCTCTGCAGGCCATGCGTCTAAGAGATGAGGCTGCTGTGGATCTAGTAGCAACAGAGATGACACAGTGTTGAAATAATAGAGGCCAATGGGTGGCCTTGAACTCTCCAGACCAAGGTAGATGGAATGTGATTGACAAGGTCTATGAGGCACAGCTGAAGGGATGACCTGCAGAGAGCTCTGAAGATTAAGGCATTTGTCACATCAATGATCATTTTAGGGGTGCAGTATCTGGGGCACACCAATAAAAAATAAAGAGTAAATTTTTGTTTACCTGTCTTCCAAGCATAAAAAAGAAGCACAGTGTTGGTAGGAGCTGAAGGAAGCGTGTACTACACTTGAGAACAGTGCTGGCCAATAATTGCATGGCTGCTGTGGATGCTGCCAACTCTGAATGGAGCCCAGCATAGACCGGGCTCTGTGGGGAAGCTGGCTGGTATGCAAGCTACCACAGGCTTGTGCCCCAGACCTGACAGGCCCTGTGATATCAGAGGTGCCTGTGGAGGAAAAGATCATCATGTGGAGACCCATCATGAGAATTGAGTGTAGTCAGGCCTTGACCTACGGCAGAGACTGACGTGTCAACCCACAAGCAGCCACTAATGTGCTGAAAGCACTGACAGAAATGGTACATCTGTCCAGGAAGCACTGTCTCACACAGCTGAGTGCTCTGGATCCCCAGGTGACATGTTCAAGCTCTACAGCAATCTGCTAGGAGGCTGAAACAATGCCAAGTCAAGCAGGAGCAGGCCAAGAGGGCACGAGGAAGCTGTGGAGGCCGGTCACACTGGCCTCTCGTTTTCAATGCCCACCCGGGCAATGATATCTGAAAAAGGAGAAAAGATTGAGTTGAGTCACAGATGGTTAGTTTATGTGGAGGTTGCAACTGAAATTGAGCTTTTGCTACTTCACAGCCCACCTCAAGGGTGATCTTAAGAGAACAATGAGATGTAGCCAGCAGGCATACCTGGTCACCGACATGGAGTGGAAGCCCCAAGTCAAAATAGGTGCTCTCATGGCAGTGATGGATGACTTGGGCAACTGATCAGACATGAAGCAGACTGGAAGACAGGAGCAAGAAATGAAAGAAAAGTAGTTTGTGGACAGACCTGTGAACTTGGCCAAGCATTAAGATCTTTCTCTTTCTAGTTTCAGCACCCTGACTTGCACCATGGACTCACAGAGGAAACATCCATGACTGGGTATTAAGATGTAGGATGGATGTTGTGATGAGCTCAGCATAATGGCTCCCACTTACTAAGGCTGATTTAACTCTGGAAGCTGCCAAATGTTCGGCATCACAAGACTCTCCATTATAGCTCCTATAAGGAAAACAGATTTATTCTGTTGATCTTAGCAAATATTGCAGGTATGGACTTGCCTCTTTTGACTAGAGTTCCTGAACCAATGCACTCTCTAAAGGTACACTGAGTGCTTAATCCACTGACATGGATCCTGCATAAAATCTTTTCAGTCCAGGAAATCCACTCTGCAGCGTAGGAGGGAAGGCAAGGACCTGCGGCTGTGAGATTCACTCATCCTATTACTTATACTCCAGAAATTGCCAACCTAATAGAGCAACATTACAGCCCTTTGAAGACAAGATAAGGTTCTAGCTTGGCTGTGGTACTCTGAAAGAATGAGGAGTCATTTTCAAGGATACGCTATACATTTATTCTGATTAAATCCATGACCATTATACTATGTGTGTATGTAGTGATAAGTATTCACATATATATTCATATAGAAATAGATTCAGAACCGAAGACAGGTGTTGACGTGGCCCTGCGCCCTCACCATCCCTGCCTGGGAGCATTCGTGCTTCCCAGTGAAAAAGTGACCACTAGGAGACAGAGCACAATCTCATTAAGACTCACGCTTTGTGGCCCTGTGATCACTGTGGGCTCATTATACTGTGACAGCAGCAAGCCAAGAAAGTGGATACCATCACAACAGGTTAGTTAGCCCTGATGATTGAGGGGGGATTGTGTCACCCTACACAACTGAATGAGGAGTAATACATCTGCCTGCAAATCCACATGCTTTTGTCCTGGCATTTTCCTACCCATTTGACAATAAATGAGCATGTGCTGCAGCTACAGTCCAAGAAGAGTCTTCAGAAATGACATGAGATAGTGGGAATTTCAGGCTCCACTCCAGAAGAGAGAGGATTTGTGTTTTAGCACGTTAGATGTTGATTACTGCCCTGAAATCTTACCAAGGAGCTATCAACCAATCATCTTCATTTGTGTTTGAGACCTGCCCTGCCTGTTGATTCGCTGCAGTCACCCGATCCCTTAAGATGACAAAGAGCTTCTTAAGACTGCAAAACTCATTTCCACCTGGAATCATTTCTGTTGTTTGTTCATCGGTGCTCATGACAGAGCAGCACCATGTCCTGTTGATTAGCAAAGCCCAAAGTCTCAGTCTGCATCAATTGCCACCATCCCTTTGACCAGCAGAAGTCTGAAGCTACACACACTGTCCTGCCTCCTCACAGCCAGTTACAGCCATCACGCCACATCACCCAGTGGCTGGCAGAGGGGACTGTGCATGTGGCTGTAGGGATTGATGGGCTGTTAATGCAGCAGGACAGTTACACCGTCTCATCCCGACAACACTGCCATTTAACATTCTCAAGCGCTGGCACTGTGACCCCGCCACACAGTTAATGAGGCTTGGCACACCCAGTCCTGTCCACCCTCTGGGAATTAGTCAGCCTCAGTGTCACAAGGATAAATGCTCAGCAGGGAGGGTGACGGTCCACAGGGGCTCCTGCCTGTGACATGCCAGCCCAGGAGCCTCTGCCTGACATTTTGAGACATGCCTGCTAAGTATGGGATCAAGGAAGAAGCAACAAGGGGTGTCTCCTAGCCCTTCTTCATGTTGAGTTCTGGTAAAGGTCCTAGGAGGAACCCCAGAACACATTTTATCAGTCCTCTGAGTCATAGGGTGGAGTAAAATGGTTTTGTACCAAATTGCAACATGGGGTGAGATTCTACTACCTTGTCAGGGGACAGGGTACAAAAGGATGCAAATCCCTAGTTGAGAGGTCGAAGGCTCCAAGGTGGGGGAAGGAGACTTCACATGACCAGAGGGTATTATTTCCTCTTTACTCTGAGAATAGATGGAATTGGCAGATAAAGAACATGTTCTCAGATAAACTTGATGACAACCATTCCCCCTGTATATTTTTCTGGGACATAAAAGGGGGTGCAGTGATTACTTCTTCGGTTAGGAAAAGAACAAAGCTTTCTTTCAGCTTCTAAAATTTTCATGCCTCTTATCTCAAAATAATCTGCATACCAGAACTGGGCAACTTGAGGACACCGATTCTGAAAATCTTAGTGTGGTCTGATTCGGGTACTTCCACACCAACTAGCAATTCCTGGGTACCAGCTGGGTGTCCTACAATTCAACTCCATTCTTATGCTGTCTACCTAGAGACACGTTGTTCTACCCAGAGAGACCACCAGATACCACAAGGGAAAGGGCTTGGTGATACGAGACTTCTCTCCCTTTTAGGTGTCCATTGTAAGTCGAGACTGTCACTGGGCTTCTGACAGGCTCTGTAAATCAGAGGTCCCATGACCTCTTTCCTGGGTTTGATTCATTTGCTAGAACAGTACATAGAACTCAGGAAACTTGTTTATTCACTAGATTACTGATGTATGACCAGGGGTTTTGAAGGATATGAATAAAGCCAAATGGATGAGATGCACAGCGCAAAGTATGAGAAAGTCAAGGGAGCACCATGTTCTCTTCTACTACTCCCAAGAACCATCTGTACTCACAACCTAGAAGTGTTCCAAGCTCACTTATGGGGTTCCCTTGGAGGCTCTATGAAATAAGCTTGATTGGTTAAATTCCTGGCCATTGGTGACTGATTTGACCTCCATGCCCTCCCTTCTCTCCTAGGTCAAGAGGAGGGACTAAAAGTTTCAAATCATCCAACTACTGTTTATTCTCCAGTCAACCAAACCCCATCCTCATTCTCACAAAGTCATCTCATTCTTACAAGGAAACACAGTGTATGGTGCTCTGCACGTAGTAAATCCAAAGCCTTTTAGGAGCTTTGTGCCAGAAACAATGGATAAAAACTAAATATTTATTTCATCTTAAAAATCACAGTATCACAGGGAGTGACTTGGCTAAAACTGATGCGAAGCTGTGACTTTAGCCTAAGGCTCCTAGGCCCCTGGGTCACTGCCAATTCCCATATGGTGAAATCCTTCCCCTGGAAACTATTTCAAAGTAAAAGGAATACCTTGATTCTACCCTGACTCAAACCCTTGTGTCATTTGGCCCCCTCATCAATTCCCCTTGACATGCTCTACATGCATTCTCAGTCACTGGGACCACCTCATAATTCCCCTGCAGCCCTTTCTTAGTTTTCCTGCCTTCACCTTGGATGAAGCTTATGACCTCTTTATCTTGGCAGAAGTTTCCAAATGAGCTCCTTTCCCACAGGATTTGTTCCACTACTTACTCAGCGTGTTGCTTCTAGATTTCTGAAAACATTTCTCCTGTCTTCTCTCTCTGCTCAACAATATACATAGTACACCAAGGCCTTCGGAACAGGGTCCACACTCCAAATTACTCAAAGTTAAGTCTCCCAATGTTTCCTATAGAGCTCCAATCAAGGTGGGCTTCCCACCACCCCCCACCATCCAGCATTGACCACACATAGGAGTTTGTCTCCTTACCATTTAGAGGTTCTTTTCCATTTCTTTTATCCCAGGCAAATATTAAAGTCATTTCAGTCCAGCTCCTGCTTCCCTCCTGCTCCAAATGTTGCCTGAACACTGTAGCTGTTCCTCCTTTCATACTCCTGGCCTCCCATGGCCAAAAGTTCTCAGATCCCCTGCTGCTCAGTTGAGCCTTTGTGATAACGTGCCTGGTTTGTTATGTGTAGCTGTGCAATTGTATACTATGTCTTTTCAAACCATTGGTAAACTGCTTAAAGAGATTGTCTTCACTTTGGTCTCTCATATGCTGAACAGAGGATCAGAACACAATAGGCACCTGATACATCCCATTCAAATGACACGACAATTGAATGAAAGCAAAGTTTAGGTCCTCTTTGTCCTTCAGGCTGGAATTTCTCGCTACCTTCTCCATGTAGCCTCCAAAAACAGACACTAGCAACACAGAAAAAGACCCTATACTCTCTCTAAAAACAACTATTGGTACCAAAGTCTCATTCACCATAAAACAAAACAAAGCCAATTATTTCAAACAGTGTAAAGTTCAATCAAAATCTAAAGGACACCCCACACAGTATTCCAGAATTTCATCATAATGGGAGTAAGACACATGGGAAACTCTTCATGTTCTTTATTCTAGGACATCCTAGAATGGATCTGGAAACAACCAGAGCTCACCTTTTTTCTCAGTTACATGACATTTCTGAGTCTTGATGTCCTTACCTGTAAGATTTGGTAATATTTTGCTTTTAAGAGGGTAGAGAATTAAATGTGTTGGCATATGGGAACCAGCTTGACATGGTTTGGGATGAAGTCTCAGTGCAGCAAAGTGTCTTTCTAGGGACCCCCTGGACTTCCCCATCATGCCCTACTTCCAGAGGGCTTTGTAAAATGGTGTTTCTTTCCCCACAGTGACAAGGCAGGAATAGGGCAAACTTTGCCTGAATTTCTGCCATTGCCCCTGGCAACTCACAGATCTTGCCATGATGGATTTTAGATTTGACAGCTTTTCTCCCCAGCTGCATGCTTGCTTTGATAGGTGATAATGTTAAGGCTCCCTCCAGGATGGGTGATTACAAGCAAGAACTGCTCAAGACAAATTGGGGCTGTCCAGTGGGGAGGGGAAGGTTTGACCCTCTCTCTCCCAGACAGAGTCATCTTCCACAGAAACAGCAGAGGACAGAGATTTTCACCATGGCTTGTGGGGTCAAAACAACCTGGACTTTTACTCTGACCACTTTGTAGAGTGGCCAGGTTCTTCCATTCCTCAGCCCATTTCTCCACCAGTAAAATGTGGATGATCCTAACCCATGAGAATTTTTGTAAATTCATCCATGCTCAGTATACCCTATGTGCATAATGCAAAGTAGTTATCATCATATTAGTGTAATACAGGACAGTGTCCCTGCCAGCAGCATCTGTCTACACAGCGCTGTTGTCCTGTCTGCCATCTGATCTGTCAAAGCCAGTCTCACTCCAGAGCTTGCTTCCATTCCTTCTTGCAAGTTCAAGGACATTAAATCTGCCATTCTCCTCCCCACTCTCTCCTACATCACTGGGTTTTTTTTCATTTTCTACTGAAACTTACAACAGCATACAAGAATATCACTTTCTTGCTATTTCTCTAAAATAGAAACTATTGTGTGATTCCAATTTCCCTTTGCAATCTTGGAAATGTCTCTACTCACTGTCCCCTTGCCATTCTCTTCCACACTCTTCTCCAGTCAGTGCATCTGCCACACTGTTTGTAGCAACCACTCTTGTCGCAGTTAGGAAAGACTCGCCTTGCCAGGTGTGCCCTCATCTAAATTGAGGCTCATATCGCCTCTAACCTGGTTGAGGACTTCAGGATGTCCTCCTTGTTCAGACACTGTCTTTGCTGGTTTTCAGGATCTCTTTTTTTTTTTTTTTGGTTTTCTGTCTATCTCACTTGTCACACCTCAGGCAACTTTGTGGGTCCTTATCTCTTAACTTTATCTGCTTATGATGGAGGGTCACAGGACTCCTGCCTAGGTCCCCTCCCTCTTGCCACATTTATCTCTGTGGTCTGTAGTTGTCTGCTTCTGAGAAGCATCACTACTGCAGTGGCTACATTTCCATTCCAGGGGTTTCTCTTTAACTAGCATTCCACTAGCAGACTGGTATGCTTAAATTCTACTTAGAGAGCTAACAGAAATTTAAAACTTATCATATTTCATCAAGCAGGTCCCATATGTGAACACATTTAACTCTCTACCCTCTTAAAAGCAATGGACCTTGTTTCAAAAGTACACCCCCATCTCCCCTCCCAAATCCGTGACTCCTGGAGTCTTCTTCAGTTCAGTAAATGAAACTCCATCCTTAACATCACTAAAGTAAGAAACCTTAGGGTCATCATTAACTACACTCTCATATTCTATATGCAAACCATCAAGAAATACTTCCCATTCCCCTTCCTCATGCTTACCTTTTTATCTCTCTGTAGTACTTACCTTTTCCTAGCCTATGAGGTAACTTACCTATTTTATTCTTAGTACTTAACTCAGTATTTAATGTCTACCTTGCTCTCTTTTCCCATTCTGCTTGCCTGCAAACACCATCAAGGAAGGACCTTCATCTTATTTACTGACATGAAAATAATGTAAAGCAATGTCTAGCACAGACTAAGCACTCAGCATATCTATGCTGAATAGAAGAATTAATAATTATTAAACAATCTCAATTTGGACACAGACCTGGCACAAAGAACAAATATGCAAGAGTCCATTTTCTCAGATAATTGCATTTAGCAGGGATAAATCAGGTATCCAATGCTGCTGTGTAACTAGCAGGTCTAAGGGGGTCAACTGTACCAGCCTGTGTATTAGAAAGGGCCTGGAGCTTCTTTCTGGAAAGGATGGGTTCGCAATCAATCAATCTATGAAGCAGCTGCACTACTCACTATGAGAGGACAGGAGAAGTTAACACAAGGTCCCTGACCAAAAGGCAACACTTAGTCACATATAACAGTAAGCAGACATTACCAAGCAGTATATCATCTAGTGCCACATTGGGTGTTATTGAGTCTAGTGCTGTTGAGTTCAGAGAGGAGAGAACCAATGGGTGTGGAAGTGGGCCCAGAACTCAGAGCCATCACTCCTCAAGTTCATTGAGGGCAGGGGCTATATACCACCTTTCATTTTCCTTTCCTTTTCTCTCTTCTTTGCTGATCCTTGCCTGACTCTTCTTTATCACTCCTTCCATAGACCCAGCACAATGATGTGCTTATAACAGATAAGTAACAATTGCTTTCTTTATATTTTCCTTAACTTCTTCAAAAAAGATTTAAAGTGACTGATAGTGATATAAAATGAATTAATAGATAGGCTATAATAGAAGGCAATAAAGAAAAAGTAAAACAAGGAGAGAGACATAAATGGACAGAGGAGTGAGGAAAGTACTATATTAAAATACAATCCATAAAAGACCAGGCTTTCCCAGCAGATATGCCACAAAGTTTCAAACAGATTCTTTGAAAAGGCAAACCTGATCAATTATGCAATACACACTATCCTATGACAAAAACAGATCAATTGTTCAGCAAATACCAAATTATCCCAGATCCTTCAGGTTTCATGTATTTCTCCCTAGAGTCTTCCCAGAGCAGACACACTAGAACATAGTGAAAAGTATCCTCAACAGTGAGCTTTACAAGTCTGTTTACTCAAATGTATGAAAGTATTCCTGTTTTGTTAAACTGGAGGGTAATCGGGCAACTCGTACATGCTATTGCAATGTGGGTCTATAAATTTAGCAAGATATAAGGACAAATTTTAAAAAGGAATAGTTCTCATAAGTTTATGAGGTATAAACACTCAATACACATACATACAGTGTTTGATCAACAGAAATAATCATATAATTTCCTAGACATGCTATATTTTTTATTTAATGTGTGCACATGCATTCATTGGCATGTAGGGTGTGTATATACAAAATGGCATTCTATATTGGCTAAATATACATATATATGTAGAGATATATACATGTATGAAATATTGAGTATGCTCTAATCTCCAAATAATTGTGATTTATTGGTTTAGTGTTTAGGGATAACTGTGTAGACAGAGGTATGAGGCATACAGAAAGACAAATGTGGAGGAATAAAAATTCCTATACTCTCAGTAATAACAATGAGCTGTTTAAAATGTTGAACTGTTTGTTTTCAATGAAGAATAATACTGTTATGATGCCCAGCTTGGAGGAAAATATCTTCAACAAAATAGGTTTGGTAAGGCTAGAGCAACAGCAACAAAACAAACAAACAAACAAACCAAAAAAAAAAGGTTTAATTAAAAAAAATTAAGAAAAGAACAGAAAACATCTTTCCAATTTTAGTATATGTGCTGCCGAAGCGAGCACAGAACAGAAAACATCTTTATGCAGAGATGCCTTCATCTCTCCAAGACAGCTCCTTTCACATCATGGTTCAGGGATCCACACCCATTCATTCCTTGGTGCTGCCATTTTGGTCTGGGACTTCCTTGATGCACAGAGCACCAAGGAGAGACACATGGAAGACTTACACTGTTCTACCCTTTGGTCCTGAAATACCTCATGTCATTTATGCTTAAATGTCCACATTCATCCTGATCTAATTTCAAGGGAAGCTGAGAAGTGTGATTTTTCTGATACAGAGGACAAATCAGGTTGTATTGAGCCAGAGAGGTTACCCTTGATTTAGGTCCTGTTCTGAAACGTCTGTATTATGACTTCAATTCTCCAGGGGGAGACACCTGTTTAAGATCATGATCAATAACAATATCTGAAGGATTTTGCTTTATGCCCTAGATCTTAAAAAGTTAATAAAGTGCTGATTAGAAAATGATTAAACCTGCATTCTACAGTAAGAACTGTAGATCTAGCACCTCCATTTATGTAATAAATTGCATAAAATAAATTACATATATTCTGCAGGAAATTCCTCTGTTCTGATGTTGGAGATGTTCTCATATAGATTTTTAATTTTTTATTCCCAAGAAATCATTGAGACTGTTTATCAATATGGACATGAGAGACAATCTCTACCTTGTAAAAAACTTTTTTTTCTTGTGACTTACCTTTTATTGACTTACACTACTCTGAGTTTCTATGTTTAATTTTTTTTATCAGATTCTTCTTTGCCAATTCATAAATCTCTAAATGTACGGTTTTTTTTTAATTGCTCAAAGATTCAATGTTAAAACTGCAGATTGAACTTATAGATTGGGACTGTTAACACAGATGCTATTATTTTTGCTTTCCATCCAGTATTGACTTCATGTTTGTCTCTTACGGCCTTCTGGCTTTCAGATATGTATTTCTTCTGCCATTTCCTCTGCTATCCACTCCTGCGTGATGCACCCAACTTATCTATTTGTGACACAAATTATCTTCTAAGTTTGGGAGAGCAAATTCTAGATTGCCTCAGACTCACCCGTTGGATAAAAACTTGATTGTGTCTCTGGTGGAAACCCAACTTCCTTTTCACTGGGAGTTGTGATTTTATGTTATGATCATGCTAAAGCTTTGGGTAGATGTGGCCCAAAGTGATTTAAATGTAAGTGACTTTTTTCTTGAGTAACACCACTTCAGAGAGACTGAAAGAGCTGTCAGTTCCTGTAGGTTGCCCAGATTTCAGCTGGAGATCCTGACTGATACTGTTTTGCCAGCAAATGAAATAAAGAAGGAAAAATAGAAGCAAAGAGAACTTGATACTTACGTAATAGGGATATGGGACAATTGCTGAAAGCGTTTAAGTTTCTTTCAGTTATTGTAATCAAACTTTGTAGATTGACTTCTTCCCGGGTTCATTTTTGTCAGTGCATTTTATTAGAAAACCACCCAGTTCCATAAGATTTTTGAATTAGATTAACACAGGTATGAAAACTGTCATCTCTTTAACTTTCCAGAGAAATTCTTGAATCTTCATGTTCTATCCTGTTTATTAGTGTTTAACTTCAATTTTTATTAGAGTTTATTATACTTACCAGATATTTATCAACTATTTGTAAATCATTGAGTTTTTTCCAATTTTATTGCTTTTTAATTTTTAAATGTATTGCTTTATGTTCTATCTTTATTGTTTTTAATTTCTTAGTGTTTTCCTTACCATTTTTCAAATAGGAATCATGGTTTCATTTATGACCTAAGTTCTGATCAAATTTTACAAATATTTTCATGATTAAATAAAAAATATATCCTCTGAAATTCCATATTTGATGTATTTCTGTAAAAATAAGTTTGTAATATTAGGAATTATGTTATTATATATTTTATATTGTTAGATTATTTAATCATCTCAATCCCATTTATTCTCTTCAACTTGATCTATCAAAGGTTGAGGCAACTATGGTGATGCAATTAATTATGTATTTCAAAGTTATTTTTATGATTTTTAAAACTATAATATTTATCATAGCATTAATGACCATTTTATCTTTATTGCAAAAAAAGACTTCATTAGCCTTTTAACTGCTTTTGTCTTAAATTCGCCTTTAATATTGGTTACATCTTTTCCTCATTTGTATTTATTTGATCTATCATTTAACATACATTTATGTTTAAATTTTATATGTAATTTATTGCAATAAAACAAAAGCAAAATAAATAAGACTAAAATAGTCTTAGATTTACAGTGATGGTGCTTCAATAGTATATTTTCATTTTCACTATACTTGGTTTCTGCTACTATTGACATTTTATATTAGTACAGTACATTTGTCATAGCTAATGAAGCAACATTGATACACTATTGTTAACTAAAGTCCATATTATTCTCAGATTTCTTGAGTTTTCACCTCATCACCTTTTTACTCTTGCAGATCTCCTCCAGGATACATTACATTAAGCCATCATGTCTCAGAAACTTCTTGGCGGATGGCAATATTTCATACTTTCCTTGTTTGGAAAGGCATTTGCAGTTTTGAGGAGTACTGGTCTGCTAGAGCATCCCTTCTCTGGGATTTGTTTGATGGTATCCTAAACCTTAGACTATGGATTTTGGAGAGAAGGAAAGAACTGATCTCATCACATCATATCAATGGCTCAGTTACCGGCATGACTTACAATGGTGATACTAACCTTGACTACCTGAGCTAATGTTTGTCTGACTTCTCTACCATAAAATTCCAACTTTCCACCTCCCATACCTCTCTCTTTGAAATGAAGTGGCTTATGTGGAACCCACAGTGAAGGAGTGAGGAGGCACACATTATCTCCTTGAGGGCAGAATATCTACATAGCTTATTTGGAATTCTGAATAAGCAATTTGTCAATTCTCTCCCATTTAACTATTGATTCAACCACTTATTTGTATCTATGTGGATTTATGGGTTATTTATTTTATTTTTTGGGTTAAAAACCAATGTTGTTTCATTTTGTAACTTTGTCTATTTAGAGTTTGTCTAATTGGTTCCTGTGTACCTTTGACATACCCCTATTAGTGTTTAGTTTAATTTAGCACTTTCTTACTTCCTAGCACTATAAAATAAATGCTCTGAAAACAGGAGCATATTCTATCATTCCTTATCCAGAAGTCGTTATATCATTTCAGCCATTGGCTTCTGAAATTTTTCTTACATAACACGCTCTATAAAAAAAGTACGGACTTTTAACTCCATCGATGCAACAGCTACCTTTGTCAACAAAAATAGATTAGTAATCTACAGTGAAAGTTTAGTAATCTACAGTGCAAGTTTAAATAATTTGATAGCATAAAACTAATTAAAATGATCTGACCTGAAAGTGTTTGGTCAAAAATGCAAACCTGTTAATCTATTTGACCTTAACCATATTCTATTTTCCTTCCTGTCTAGTAAGAGTAATGGCTGGTCTAAATAAGAATTACTAAAGCATTAAGAGTATATAAAACAATTCCAGAGCAAATAAAGAAATAAAATGAACCAATTGTACTGACACTATTTAAAATTCTAGCAGAAATATCTGCATATATTTGCTCTAGTTTTCTATGCTTAACTATTCTATACATGTGTGCAGGGTTGAAATGAATCAATCAGATAAATACACAATTGTCATTTAAATTACTAGAATGGGTTTAATTCATTTCATAGCCAATGTTTAACCTTAAAAAAAAATTAAATCCCTAAATCTCATTTGGCCAAAAAAAAAGGTGCAAAATCATTCTGTGTATTTCCTACCCCAGTTCTAAAATCAACTCTTTCTCTAAGGAGTTATTGTTCCTTTCACTGAAGAATGATATTAGAATATATTCTGGGATCTAGAAACTAAGTATACTATTAATACCAGAGCATCATGCTTCTAGACCTTTTGCGCTGACAAGGGAGGAATTATATTTCATTTATTTATTTATTTTTAACACCTTTAAAAGAGTATAGATACAGAGGAAGCTAACAAAGTGAATCCCTTCACCAAATTCTCCAACTTTACTAATTGTAGCATAAAGAAACCCAGGAAATTTACACTGGTGTAATACTATTAATTAGATGCAAACCATATTTAGATTTGCAAGTGTTTTACAGAAACTCATTTACTTCTTTATTTATTTATACAGTTCTATGCAAGTTGATCCCATATATAGATTTGTAGAACCATAAAGATACAGACCTATTGCTTTACCTAAAGAAATTCCCTGGCATTATTCCATTACAATTATACCCATCATAAGTAAATTATAAGTAAATGCTTAATTTTATAACCCATTCTTATCCTCTGGCATCTGATGCTCTGTTCTCCATTTCCATAACTACATTATTTTGAGTATGTAATAAACTAAATCATAAGATGGAACCTTTTGAGACTGACTTTTTTCATTAAGTCAAATACCTTTACAATCCATCCAAGTTGTATATATGATGCGTTCTTTATCAACTATTATGCCATGGTATAGATATAGTAGTGTGTTTAATCATTCACTCATTAAAGGACATTGAGTTGTATGGGATTATTGCAAACCCAGCAGCTATGCACATTCATGTACAGGGTTTTGTGAGAATAAGTTTTCCTTTTTCTTGGATAAATGTCCAAGAGTACAATTGCAGGGTTAATAAGCAAAAGTTTAGTTTTGTGAGTAACTCCCAAATTGGATTCCCTAGTGCTTGCATCATTTTATATTATCACCAGCAATTCCTATCAGATATACCTTTCTATATCCTTTTCAACATTTCACTGCGTCTTAAAAAAATTTTAGCTATCCTAGTAGGTATGTACTGATAGAGTATTAAGGTTCTCAGTTGTATTTCTTGAATGGTTAATGATGTTGAACACTATTTCATGTGCTTTTTTGTCATTCATATCTCTTCTTTAGTGTTTTCTTAACTGCTACTTTTTACTGTTGAGTTTTGAGAATTTTTTTTATATCTATTATAGAAATGAGACCATTAGCAGACAGATTTGATATTTTCTCCCAGGCTGCATCTTGTATTTTCATCCTCCTAACAGGGCATTTTAAGAAGCAAAAGCTTCTTAATTTGATGAGATCTAATTTTTCATCTTTAATGGATTTTTTTGTGTTATAGTTTAAAACTTCATCTTGTCTTAGGTCTTACAGATTATTTCCTATTTTTATTCTAATAGTTTTTTTTGTTTTTATATGTAAATTTGTGATTGCTGGTATTGATTTTGAATACTGATATATATATATATGTTTTATCAAAATTCTGTCATTTTGCTTTATACTTTACTATGTTTATTTCATTAAAGATTTTTAAAAAATTTTTCCCTCTATGATTTAGCTGATAAACATGTTACATTTAGACTAAATAATTTCAATGTTTTCAATAATTGACTGTACTTTGCTCCTGACAATGAAACTGAGTCTAGTAACTATGTTTTATATAAAATAGAGCCTGCTCTTAATTCTTTTCTTTCATTACAAAATTATTATTCATATTGTGTATCTTCTTTTGTAAGAATTTACTTTTTGACATTTGTATTGCTTTCATAACTATAAGAATTAATTAGATACTTCTATATTTACTTAGTTGCATTGCTCATTGATAATTCTGTTTTAAAACAACTATTGTTATTTTTAATCTTTTTATTAATTCCTATCATCATTATTCATTATTTCCTCAATTCTTTCAGCAATTTTAATTCATAAGAGATAAATTCATGGTCAAGTTTCTGAATCATGTCTAAAATTAACTTTCTCTGATTCTCCATATGAATGCTAACTCTTGGGGATATGGTCTCTTTTGCTATTGTTTTGTTCTTGGTTTTAATATTCTGTAGACATTCTATGATTTCTTGATATTTGGTGATGTAAAAGAGAAAACTAAGGAAGTAGGAGCATATCAAATAAGGATTCTAAAGTAAACCAGAGACCAAGAGTCCTGAAAGGAAAGGAAGCTAAGGGTTTCAAGAAGGAAAACTAAGTCACTAATTAAATGTTGCCCCAAAGATTAAATAGGTTGATCACTGTGAAAAGTTATTGGATTTGCTATTAGGAAATAATTATAACCTTTGAAAGAGTCATTTCAGGGACATGGTGAAGCTAGAAGCCTATTTCTTCATCCTGGTTAGAACCTTAGAGATCATCTAGTCTGATGTCTGCCTGCTAATGTCCAACAGGTCAGGGAAGTGACTTATCCAATCTCATTTATAGGCCCCAGGTCTATATGGCTAGTGTTCATTTTATCTATGACAAGACCAGAAGTGAAGGAATGAGGTTTATGAAATATCAACATACTATGGAGGAAACGGACAAAAATCAGTTAAAGGGATGTAAATCCAATAGATTCTTGTACATTCTATGAAGGGAGTTTTTGAGATAAAAATGAGGACGGAAAGTTAGAGAGGAGGAGACTATTGGGAAGCTGAAGTTTCTGAGAGACTTTAGATTAGAGGGGAGAAAAAAGAATAAAAAAAACCCCTCTCCTCCAGGTCAAAATGGAGGCTAGCACAATTCCTTTACTAAGACCAGAAGTAAGGAAGGGAACAAGGAAACAGATTGTGTGTGGAATTTAATACTTTAAATGTGTGCCCTTATCTGTGGAACGAGAGGTGGTTCTGAAAGGTTTCAACCAGAGATGCACCCTTCCATCAACATGGCCCTGATCCTGAAAACCTCTCCTGGAGTAAGGGGTGAGTGCTGAGCAAGACATACACACTCTGCAGACTGGACCACAGAAGGGGATATGGAAAAGAGAGAGTCCGCTAATGTGGAAACAGGACCAAAATATGGAGAAAGAGCAGTAGATGCAATGAAACACAGAGCTAGACACTTCCAACTAGAATAGCTAATTCCCCGTATAGATTTGGCAATATACTGGCTTCACCAGTCCTTTGTTTCATCTTCTCATTTTATATCATACATGATTTTGCATAGCTTCTTAAATCCCACAAAAAGGAGCAAAGCTGTCCACAAAAAGGAGCAAAGCTGTCCACCACTACACATACATACACTCACATCAGTAAAATTGAAGCACACAAGTATATCAAACCAAAGAGGCATGACTGTCAGTGCAGGGTCTCTGACAGTGATGAATCTGGTGTCCCCTAGGCCACAGAGAGGTGAGGTCAGTGACCTGCCTTCTGGCTATCAGTGGCTCAAGTTTACAGCTGCTCCAAGCCAGCTGGTAAGCAAACAGGGACTGATGTCCATTAACATTTTCCAGTCTGTTGCAGTGTACTGCAATTTATCCCTGTCATTTAGACCCAGGCAGTGGTCTTTAGCTTATTTCTGAGATCTTATTACATTTTTTATTCATAGAGAAGTAAGATTTAGTTATCGAAGATCAATAGTAGCCTCCATCATGCTTACATTATTAATAAGAAAGATGTTGTATGAAGACAGACTGGTGTATTGAATTTGCTCTGCAGCTGGGCTCATGGCAGACAGGTGAAACGCTTTGCTTAACATTTTACTCTGTTCTCTGCTTCAGGCCCTGTGTGCTGTTGACTCCTTCTGGGAGTGTGGTCTCTGGCACTGGCTTACCATTTCACACATCGGTTTGGCCTAACCAGACTTCAAAGGGGAGAAGAAGCCCAATTATTGGAAGAGGTCTCAAGAAGCAAGAGGTCTAAGTCTTTTCCAGTGCCCTGAGTTCCTGTTACAGTAGAGGCCTCAGCCCAATCAATAACAACAAAGACAGTAACACCAGTTGAATGCATTTCCATTAATTGTCTCCTTTGCCCATACATCAGAGGTCATGATTTCCTCTCTCAAATCTATTGCCTTATCCTAACAGTTTAATCTTCATGCTTCTCTCATATTCCAACTTCTAAATGTACTAATTACTCCAGTCTTCATGCAACTCAAGGCAAGTTTTAGCTTCTCTCCTACGCTAGTATTTTCCAGAGGAAGCAGAAGGAACAATTAGAGACTGAGAGCTGTTAGTGCTCCTGGGGTAAAAAGGGGTAAAGATTCAAGGAGCATTGTGAATTCTGGACTCCATAATTGGTCATCATGCCCCAAGGCTGACTCTGTTATAGTCCCCCAAAGACCTTATTTTATAGTTGAGTGGAATCTCCACAGTTGTTTGCAATCTCTCATCAGGCTGAGACCCAATCATGCACTAATGGATGGCGTCCTCCCTACCACACTGATTTTTGATTGGTGCTGTTGACCAGATCCTTCTGTATACTACCTCTCTGTCAAATGACTGCTGAAACCTACACTCTGTTGGATGTTCTTTTGCTGTAATTATTTTTCCTTCAGTCCCTCTTCTTTGACATAAGGTTCTCTGAGTCTCTGATCTTTATCCACACAAAAGCTTTTTGTCCATAGTCAATTTCATCCTTTCATGACTTCACTTCCTTTCTGAGTCTTTGACTTCCAAATTATTGTCTTTGGTTCTGATCACGTCTCAGGTCCATCATGAGCATGTGACCCTCTACTTGATATTTTGATCTTTGAATCCCAGAGGCATGTCATATTCAACATGTCTAACAACCTAATCCCCCCCCCCCCAAAAAAAAAATCCATTCCTTCCTCATTTCTAAGTGATTGGCAGCACTCAGGCAATCAAGTTAGTGCAACCAATGAACATTTTTCCCTCTTATCCCCATTTTCAGACTTCATTTCACTCCAGCAGTAATATTTGTACCCCATTTACTCCAAGTTAAGTCTCAGTTTTCACTGATCTTCACTGTAATGCAAACTTTGAGTTTTTTCTCCCTGGTTCCCAAGTTTACAAAATGACACATTAAATGTCTATCAAATAAATTTAATGAAACAACAGAAACAAATCCAGGACAGAATAAAATCACCCTTGATCTTCTCATGCATCTTCCACAGAGTCTATCACAGTGCTATGAACATATCATCCAAGAATGAACTAAATCCTCAATATCATCCTTTTAGTGATTTTGTCTCCCTTACCACCCCTGTAGGTATCTTCTCATATTCTTATAATCCCTTTGTCCCTTCTCAACAATGACAACTTCTGAATTCAAAAAGCAGAAAGAATTCAATGGCTTTGTAGTATCAGAGTCAACCCTTTGTAAGACTTTATCATTCAACACAACTTATTCTAACTTTTGAACTACTCTATTTTCCTGGGGGGTGTTGACATTAGCCTCAATGAAGAAAGCACAACCTCTGGATTTCTAAAAAGCAATTATTGTACTCTCTTTTTCTTTTTTCTATACCACCTCTTCCCACTTCCAAAGTTATTTTCTCCAAAAGTTCCTCATATTTAGATTTTCTGTTCTTTCATACATCTTCAAGGATTTATTAATTATAATATGTGTTCACAATATTGAGCTAAATGAGAGGTTGTAGTTGGAACTAGAGGTTCCAACTGTGAAGAGGTGGTGTCATCAGTTGAAACCTAATGATCTTTGGGTTTTGATTTGGTAGAAAAGTAGGAGAGTATTCCACAGTGTAGGGCAGACAACATGAGTAAATATTCAGAGTTAAAATATGCACAAGAAAAACAAAAGAAGATATCAATAGAAAGCAAAGTTTGGATATTACAGAAGACAACCAGGATCCTGTTTTACACAGCTGCCCAAGTCTTTGCAGATTAACTCCTGGCACTTCCCCCACTCCCCCATCTGAACATCAACCAGTGGGCAGCCCAAACATGTTTCTCAAAATCTAATTAGCATCAACAATAGTTCAAACTAATCGCCATAATTAATGGAGAGACCAGGCTATGACTCGGAGAATTACAAATGGGAATAATTGAATGTGATTGAGTCTGGAACAGCCTCAGGAAAGCTGGAGGGGGAGAAGTTGACTCATCCTCTATTTCTTTCATTCTTCCTAAGTGGGCTCCCCCACCATCCTGCTTCCTCCACCCACCCCCACTCCATAAGACAACATGAATACAAGTGTCAGTCTCGTCAAATCAGATTCCATCCACAATGCAGGCAGTGACCTCTTCCAGTGAATTACTGTTATTAGTCTTAATTATATAATAATAGTTGCACAACCACTGGACCCCCTTTTTGTCTACAACAACGCCTGCACACCCACAGTAACAATGTCCTTAGAATGGAGTCAATCTTACGCTGTTCTTTTCCAGTCTTACCAAAAATCATATACCTTTTGTCATGCTTCTCTTCCCTGCACTTGATCTCTCAGGTTCTCTTTTCCTTCCCCCTGCTTTTTCCCCTCCCCTTTTCATCTTCCCTTTCTTTTGATACCTTCTTTATCTTTCCCTTAATTTTTCATTTCTCTCTCCTCCCATTCCATTTTCCTCTTCCTCTTTTACAATTCTTCTGTGAAACTCAGGCTTCAGAAAAGCCATAGGCATCTTTGCCCTTTTAATGCATTTGTAGAAAACAAATATGAAATGGTATCCCCAACTATGGGGCTTGCTTTCTTTTTAGCTCCATTTTGAACAGATACCTTCATACTTTTATTCTAACATGGTATCTCCAAGTCTGTATGAATTGGTTTTTTCTTTCTTCCTCTCTCCCTTCCTCCCATCTTCCTTCCTTTTCCCTTTCTTCCTTCTTTTCTTCCTTTGCTTTCTTCTTCCTCCCTCCCTCCCTCTTCCTATCTTTTTCCTTCCTCCTTCCTTCCCATTTGCCTTCTTTCCTTGATTTTTTTCCTTTTATGTAAGTCCCCTGAAGATAAATCAAATCTACTTCATCTCTGAACTTTTTTCTCTTTTCTAAATTGGCATATTTTCCAACTAGATCATTTAGGTAAGTGGCCCTGACATGGTAATGAACTTTACATGTTGAGGTATTTTTATTCCCTCCCTATTTTCTAGAAGGAAATTGTCAACAAACTGAGCTAGAATATTATTTTCCATTTGAAATCGTTCTAATATTACCATCCTCACTTCCACCAACCAAGCTTATCTGGATTCCATCGACAGAATTTTGGGAATCTAGGGATGCAATACCAGCTTTGCTCTGATGGCAAAAGCTGAATTCCAGATTTACAAGGTGAGCTCAGCTTCTTTGTGCCCAAGGCAGGTGAGCAAAATGATAAGTTTGATTTCTTTTTCCTCATTCTGAAAAAAAAATTCCAAAAAAGCATAGTTGTAAATCTGTAAAGCAGATGGCATAATTGTCAATGTACCCTGCTCAGGTCTACAGTGACAACAGATACAAGGTGGATTCCAACTTGGCCCCCCTCTTTGAGCCCAGATAAATTATGAAGGTGGCAACTGGCAGTAGAAAGGTACCAAATTGGGGGGAAGAAAGGGACTAAACAGAAAAGTTAGAGATCAGGGGCCAGTTTTCACTTTTATATGAAGGTATGGACTGTAAAGCTAGAGAGAACAGAAGAAACAGGGAGAAGGAAGAGTTTAACTAACACACGGGTTAATTGATGAGACTGCTGGCACTTCATTAAGGTGAGTAAACATTTAGAATGTGGGGTATTCTTAGCAGAAAGGATGATTTATTTCCCCTTCCATTTATATATGCAACCCAAGGGTCAGCAGGATTTTTGGAATTCATATTACATACAGCCCTAGATATTTCAGCAATAATCTTCAAACACCAAAGCTCTGCTAGTATAAAGTTGTAGGAGGCAAAATGAAACTCTGAAAAGTGCAGCGATTAGATGCCATGCCTAGCTTCTTAGCATCGCCACATAGTAGCTGTGTGACCTTGATCATGACACTGAACTTTTCTGTGCTTCAGGATACTTGCTAAAAACTGAAGATTGTCACAGTGAAGATTAAAAAAGCACATGAAATTATATCATATTTATGCCAATATTTTGCCTGACTCAACAGGTTTGTTGTGAGGATCACAAAATATGTGATAAAGTAGTCTGTAAACTGTCAAATTTTATTCACATTGGTTATAATTTCATATCCCTAAAGAACTCAGCTCTCCAGCTCCTGGGAACAGATTAAGTGCATAATAAATATGTGTGGACTGATTGATAACTACTGCTCTCAGTTAATATAGAAGAGGATCATGAGTATTAAGTGACTCTTTCTGGTCATAATCAGGTCATGTTACACCCCCAAGAACTGTGGCCTGCAGAAAACCAGTGAAAAGTCATGCATGACGGTGCTGGTGGGCATACCACTGCACACAGCAACCCAAAATGTGACCTGTATTTTGAAGTGGAAATTTCCTTCCTTCACATCTGCAGGGGATGGTACCTTGCACTTTTGAAAGTTTAGGTCTTGCTTTATCTTAGCTCTTAGAAAACACAGACTTTACTCCAAGAGAGCTGATAGTCTGTATCCTATGTGGAAGGTACACTCTGCAATGTCCTGTTCATCTTTAGATAAACTCATGTCTGGATTGGCATCAGGGACAGCATGAAAGCCCAGTTTATCAGTGTTGCTTTGTGTCACATAGATGTCCTCTTGGTAATAATGTTTATTAAGCAAGCTGTGGAGAAAGACTGCAATATACCCTCCTTCCTCAGAACTGCAGCAATGGTCCCACAGTGCCCATCTGGGTCAGGCACAGGAGTGTAGAAGAACTCTGTCCATGTTCAGAATCTCAAAGCTCTGGAGCCAGAGTCTGGTTACTCCTTCCACTTACCCTTGCTACAGCCTGTTCTCCCTTTTGATTTAGGACCATCATCTCACTGCTCTCTCTCTCTCATTCTCATTCTCGCTCTCTCTCTCTCTCTCACTCTCTCTCTCTCTCTCTCTCTCACACACACACACACACACACACCAATCCTTAGTCTGGTGGCTTATAGAGTGGGGATGAGACAGCCTCATCGTATAGAACACCAACATCTGGGTGGGCTCACACCTCCAGGTGTGTTCTGGGAGTACACACCTCCAAGCTTATGCTTAACTTCAAGACTAGGAAGCTATTGAAAGTAGCTCAGGAGAGCTTCATCTCTAAACTCTCCCTAGAGCTACCTGGGAGGCCACAAGCCATTCCTTTAGGAAAGTTCCTTCCACTTACTATTGAAAGGAAGGGAGTAGGAGACAGAAAGGTATAAGAGATAAGATTACTGAGGTCTTGTTTGCTGGGCACTTGGCCAGCTATGAAAGCCCATCCAGCTCTCCTAACAAACCTTAGGGGTAAATGTTAACCTCATCCTAAAGGCAGGTGACAGCCAGCCATTCAGATGCCAGAGAGACCACAGTCTGCAGCATGGTGGCCTTGGGGCTGGACAACATCAGATCTCCAGCTCTTCATGCTTTCTTTGAAAGTCCTCTCACACAGGGCAAACACATTGGCCTTGTGCTTCTGTATAGAAATAGAAGCTGGGAATTAGAGAGCAGAGCCCGATGTATGTGCTCTGTCTGTGAGGGGGCAGAGTCTGAGGCGAGGGTGCGCCATGTGGCCAGCTCTGATGAGCCACACAGCAGAGCTGAGCCATTCCCTCCTCTCGGAAACCTGCCCAATAGTTACCCCAAAACAGTCTACTGGAAAAACCCACACTCAGCTTTAATTGTCTCTCCTCATTTTAAATTGTTGACACATTCTTTTCCCCTCTACTAGAAATAAACTGAGATTCTGATGGGAATGAAATAGAGGATTGAGAAATGTTAACTACTTTAAAATACTCTATTTATTATGCCATGAATTGTATTTTGTTACTGAGATTCTTCTGTCATTATGTGATTTTGGAGAGGGCTGGGCTCTTTTTACATGTGTTTTTTTCCCCCATTCTCCAGGGAGCTTGTAGTACTTAAAACTGTGTTGTATAATAGATAGTATAATCACCGTAAATTAAATGTGCCTCTGCCGAGTTGTGTTTTATGTTAATTCCATTGTGTGGTGGCAGCTGCTTGCAGAGGAAGCTATAGATTGGCAGGGGACATGGGTTTTCAGTTCTGCCAAGTGCCCACAGCTACAGGTTCTGTGCCACATGTGACACGCTGGTTCAGGCAGGAGCTGGTGTTTTGGAAGAGCTGGGATGGGCATCACACACGGGATGGAAAAGAGGAACACCAGCTCCAAAGCAACAGCTGAAAAGACCTTCAGGACATTAGAAAATAGGGTTAGGGAAGGATCTATAGCTGAGGTTTCAGAAAGCAAAATGGCTTCACTAACTAGTGAGTGGCCCTGTTTTACGGTGGTAAAACAGCCAGCAGCAATCCCCATGAGCTCCAAAAGGACCCATGAATTTGTTTTTGGAGGAGTGAAACATCCAAAAGGACAGAACCCCTCTCTCTTACAGATCCTTGGAGGTTGCGAACTACTGTGAAAGAAGGGATGAAGAGAACTCCCCTCCCTCTAATGAGCGAGGAGGACACCTCCACCATGACCCCTCTGCAGCCGTAGTGGACGTAGTGACCCGCACAGAGCACAGACATGCAGCGACACAGTGTGCTTTCATTTGGTAGGAACACCTGAGGGGAGAAGCCAAATCCTGCACAAAAATTGACAACTATGTAAGAAAATAAATATATAATAAAAAAAAATACATAACACTTTAAAAGAAAAAAGAGAAAGAAACCTATGAAAAAAGGACCCTGGGGCAACAAGAACAGTGCCATAAGGAGAAAGCAGGGCTTTAGGGACAAAGAAAGTCCTTGGCAAACCCTGCCCCAGTCAAGGAGAGATGGGTCAGACCACAGGCTCTACCAGTTGGAGTCAGGGGACCGCTGCTCAGTGGACCATAGGAGATCAGCCCTGATCTGGAGAGAAAACTCTGGAGGGTAAAGTTCTACTTCTGGTAGATGAGCATTTACTTACCAGTCCCAGGTGATCTTCCCCTTATTCATACACTGTCCAAATTATTAGCCTAATTTATCAGCAGAGAAACTGAGTTTTGGGGAGATTTGTTTGGCAAAGCCACGCAGGAAATGATTGCCCACATCAAAATCATGTGTGTGGGTTTCATGTCACCTTCAGTGTGGAGCATGAGGCTGGCTGGAGGGAAGATGAAGGAGGATCTTTAGTCAAGCAGAAAAGTGAAATAGCATTTGAGAGCCACAGAGGGCCCTGAGGGTCCTAGGAGCGTGTCCAAGCCAGCCCGCCCCCCCTCCCCGTGATGCTGTGGGAGTGTATGCTAGAAAAAAGTGTACCACACGCTGAAGCAGAAAACGGACAAGCTAGGGAAATTCTGTAAAGAGGACATGAGTAAGTTGGCTCAGGCTGCTAGGACAAAATACCACATACCGAGGGGCTTAAACAAGGAATGTTGATTTTCTAAGAGTTCTAGAGGCTGAGGCCCCAAGTCAAGGTGTCAGCCTACCATTGCATGGTGAGACTTCATCCTGCCCTGTGGGTGATGGCCACCTTCTCGTGTCCTCACACATCAGAGGGAAGGGAATTTTCTTCCCCCCTTCTTTCACAGACACTGGCCCTATCAGATGAGAGGTCTGTATCTCCTCTCTGTTCCCTTCACCACGACCCTTTCCAGTCACAGTGGAGGTAGTGACCTGAGCAGGCCACAGACCTGCAGCAACATGGTGTATGCCGAGCTCCACATACATGTGCACACTTACCTATGGAAGGACAGACAAGAAACTACCATAAGCAGCTTTTCGCTTTTCTGTTTCCTTATCAGTATCACATAATTCATCTGCTGAGTGTGTTTTAGTCTATTAAGGAAAGAAGTTAAAAATAATTAGTGCCCATCTACCTCTGGGGCCCAATGCCTGGCAAAGGCGGCATAGACTGACTGCTCCCAGGTCATATGCTCTATCCCCAGCTGCTTCAGGGCCCCAGCATAGGCATAGGGGTGAGAAGGGGATGAGAGGAGGATTCTCCTATAGGGTTAACACAGTCTCCTCCCCACTCCATCCACACCAGCATACATATGTGCCTTGAGCCTTTCCTTACCTTGGGGGGTCATTGCTCCTCTCCTGCCATTCTCAACCCCCAGGCTTTGCTGAGCCAGGGGCAGGTCCTCAGAGGGCAGGCTGAGATAAGCAACAGGCTGCTGAGGAATTGATATGCAAGAAAGAGCAGCAGCCGCATTTGTATCAGAGCCTCACAAAAGCAATTCTCTGCAGTTGATATAAAAAGGTGTCAGTTCTGGTTTAAGTACTGTATTACCAGCAAAGATTTATCTGCCTCAAAGCCGGGCCTCACGCCACCAAGGGAATAAACAGCTCTTCTGCTTATCTGTTTCACAGAGCACAATATTTCCCTGGTCGTCTCTGCCTCTGAAAGGACTTTTTCTTTGCCTTCCCCAGTTCATCTCCAACAATTTGCAAACACAAATTACGCATGCCCAGTGATGACAGGTGCTGTGGTCCACAGTTTGCTCACCTAGTGTCCAGGGAGGCTGCACCAAGACAACAAAAACAAGAAGGGGAGAGCAAACTAGGAGCAAAGGGGAATATCAAATTCTGATAAGGAGAAACTAAAGGACATGGAGGGTTAGGGAGAATCCCATGGCCCTAAAAAGTTGGTAAGAGATTGACTGATTTGGGCAGGGAGGTGAATCCGGTAGAATTGACTGACAGTGGCAGATAGCGGTACCCTTGCTATCCTGCTTGGCAGTCTTGAGACCCTGGCATATCAGGATATTGTATGGAATATCATCCTGGCATACTAGATCCCAGGGTCTGGCACAGAGAAGAACAAGATGACCTGTGGGTTTGTCACATAGAGGATATGGACTTCATATTGGAGCCCTAGGAATGTTTGCCATTTAGCTCCTATGGGACTTTCTAATGGGGTCACACTGCTTCATGTCTACAGCGCATTTTCTGCAAAATGAAGCTGCTAATATCTCTGCTCCTGTGAGGAGCAAAAGCTACACATATGTGCATATATCAAAGGACATGTGAACCTTGTGGCCTAGCTTTTGCTTAGAACTAATAGGGAACAATGTATTTCATTTATAAGTGGTAGCAGATTTAATTGGCAGGAATTCCTGCAAGATGCAATAGAGGAGCTTAGATTCATGCTCAGGTGTGAATGGCAAATATCTGACCCTTTCCTGGCAGCCCTGTGTAGAGTGAGCCCCAGAACGCCTGTGGGAGGGAGAAGAGAAGATGGATGGAGAAACGGCAGGTGTGGGGAGGGCATGTGAAAACAAAAGTACCTTCTTGTGGACTTGTTTTGTTCCCACCTGTCCAGTTCCCAGATTTCCAAACCACATTAGCCAAACACAGCATCCTGGAGAAGCTGGAAGGGAACCTGGGATGTGAACCCTCACGTGCCTAGTAGGGTACAACTAGCTTTAAAGGACAAGTGGTCTCAAAGCCTCTTTACTCCAGGGTGGGCATGAGTGCACACACACCATCTGCCACAGGAGCCAGGGCTGTGCCTGGCTAGAGAGAGACCCCCGAGGGCAGTTCATCCATCCATCCGTCCATCCATCATTTGGGCAGACTCAAGGATTTTGAGGCCAATCTAATTCAAGCTCTACTGACATCAATCAAATAGCTGGAATTGTAAATGGACCAATGAATGACTGAAATCCTGAATGGTTTCTATGGTCTCACCTACAGATGGGCTATACAAACAATAAACAAAAGGCCAAGAGAAAGTTAAAATAAGCTAAAAACAGAACTGGGGCAAGAAGCTAGGGAAGGGGAGAGGGGAAAGGGGAGTGGAAAGGGAGAAATCAGGGAAGGGAGAGGCACAAGAATACTAAGATGAAGGTTCACTGATGATAAGGTGGAGGGAAAACCCCCAGGAATGCAATGATGCTTTATATATACATATATATGTAAAAACAAGATGATTAATTAAAAAAAATTAAGAAGTTTTTAAAAAAGAAGTCCTGAATGCTTTAGAAAACCTTGAATGTTGCTGGTGAAATCTCAAACATAATCAGTTCATTGGGAGCTCAGACCTAATTGGTGTATTTATATTTTGGACATGGCATTCAAATGCGAACACCCATGTGTTCAGACCTGACCTGACCATGTGTTCAGACTTGACCAGGTGATCCCAAGTCAGCAGTGGGCCCTTCAGCAGGCCACCATGGACCATGCTGGGGGCCAATATGAACACTGCCCCCAGCAGGCTTCAGTGGGGTTGGGTACTGATCAAAGTAGCCAGAGAGGGCACCCTAGGGGATGACCTGCAGACTTGTAGCACCAAGGGTCTCTCTCCCCATGGCTCCTATGAGATGCAGGTCAGTTTCACCACTGTTGGAGTCCTGGACCTGACTGCAGGCTGCATACTGGGTCCAGCCCTTAAACACAGTCACTTCCAGGGCTTAGCCAAGTAGGTAGTGTGAGCCCTTAGGGGCCCTCAAGTCCAGTCAAGCTAGGAAGCCAATCATGCCCTATGGCACCTGGTGCCACAGGCTCCTGGAACAGAGCTGATATGATGATCTTGGGAACCAAGGGGAAATCACCCTGAAAACAAAACCATTACCTGAGGATGGAAAGAACAGAAGAGAAGAAATTGGTACCACTGAATCTGTGACCACCTAGACCTATTTTGTATCCACATTCATTGAGTGAAAGGTGACAAAATTTCATTATGGTTTAGGCCATTTTTAGTTCAGGTTTCCATTATCTGCAGTGAAAGCCATCCGGATACACAAATGGTGGGGAAAGGCATGACAGACTCCATGATGCTCATGGAGGCTCTTCGTGGTTACTAGCCAGGCCTGCCAAGCAGTTATTAATGAAGAATGGATCTCACAATGAAAGAATCTGAGAACACCTGCACAGAGGTGGCGCCTGAGTTCATGATGTGTTGAAAACCACAAGGAGCATGATGTGTTGAAAACCACAAGGAAGACAAGTGATGCTGATCTCTTGTGGGAGAGAAGCCGGAAGGGAACAGTTGACTGGACAATGAATGGGGACTGCTGGCCGCCTCTTGGGGATCACCTTTCATGGTACAGTGCAGAGAATAGACATCACAGTGCAGTCAGTAAGGAGAGGGTTGGGGAGAGAGAGAAAATGGCGGTGGAGAGAAGAGGAGTGTTTTCAAGTCATTGGAAATGGAAAGAGGGAGGTAAAAAGTCATGTGCAAGAACACCAGTTCTGAGGAAAGAGATTTGAGCATTGAAATGTTGGAAGCCCTTGTGTAGACTAGGGAAAGGGCTGGTGGAGTCAGTGAGAAAGGAGGGGAACTTCAGCAGAGTGGGGAGTGTTCAAGGTGGAACATTGAGGAAGGAGGGGAACTCCTCAATCAGAGATGAGGAACTAGAGAAGGCAGGAGAGTGCTGTGCAAGGCCCTTTACCTCCAGGAGCATATGCACAGAAAACCACTCCCACTAGATGGGATGGGGGGGGAGGGGGTGAGACACTGCCCAAAAGCCTGAGATTTGGGAAGATCCATAGCCAGAAGCCTAGTGCAACATGGACCCAAACTCTGCCTGGTCCCAAACCCTGTATCTGTTCATCCGCTGGGGCGGGGACATAGGAAAGACTCCAGGTCTTTCCCGGGAGAACAGAGCCAAGTCCTGTGTGGGTTGCCCTGGACAGTACCTCCATAGTTCTAATACAGGGTAGGGACTCAGCTGCCAGGCTCTGCCAGCTGGAGTAGGAACCCTCTATCTGTGTTGTATGAAGTCCCCTAATCGAGGAAGCCATTGGTTTAGAAAATGAATGAACATTGATTTCTAGGAGGCTCTGACTCTATGGCCTTAAAACCAGCCTAGCATTCTGAGTCTATGGATTCCTCAGAGTTATTTGTGGAAAGAATAGAAAGGTGAAGGAAGGAAGATGGGAAGGAGGAGAAGTAGAATGCATGACCATTTCTTATACATCTCCCCTGCCCCTGTGACCAGGAAACCCCTGTCCTCTCCCAGGCTCTAGCTCTAGAAGGTACCACATTCCAACCCCAATACTGATTTGCCCCATTTTGTCCCCCCTCTTCAGTCCTTCATCCATTAGCTGCTTCTTGGGAAAAATTTGGCCTGTGCCTCCCTTTAAGTTTCTTTAATCTCCTTTGATCAAGCAGCTGAGGACAAACATGGGACACACTGAAAACAAAGGACAAATCACAGGTGAACCAGACATCTATAGTCTGTCACCAAACTCTGCCTCTAGAATATGGTTGAGAGCCTGGGACGGAGTTCATGAGGCCGCCCTCCACACCATTTCTGTGCCCTTGGAGAGTGGGACCAGGATGATGCCAAGGTGGGTTGGCAGGTGTGACTGCAGCCAAAGATCGGGCAGCTGTGTGGCCAGACCAACCAAGCTCTGTGACACTTAAGTTAACCCATCTCCCCAGAACTTTCAAGTGGTAAGCTGTACCCAGTGAACTGAAAGCGAATCACACATAGGGAAAGTGAAAACAAGGCTTGATAATAGCATTATTTCTAAGAATTATCGTTATCATTCTGATATTATTATTCTTCACCTCTGTGTTATCTACCATGAGAAGTCGACATAGGAGCTACACTGAGGCCTTTCTCAGTTGTTACTGTCCTTATTCTCAGAAAAAGAAAACAGGAGGAGAAAGAAAGCTCCCTGCTTTGCTGCCCGGGAGGCATGGGCGTTGGCTGTCCCTTCCCCACCCCACGGGCTGCCTGGTCCTGTATATTTTACATGCCTGCACAATGCGTTTTACGAGGCATATAAAAGCCAGACAGAAATTATCTCCTTCCCTTGTATGGGCTGTCTCTTTGGGGGGAGAGATAACAGAGACCTATTTCATTTGGCTGCTTCCTACTAGATGCTCTGCCATAAATTGAGAAAAGAAGCTCTTTTTTGAAAAATGCTTTCTTTGACCCCATTGTCACTGGGAAACCGCAGTGAGAGAAATGCCATTCTCTGTAGGATCTGTTTCGCACAGAGCAAGTAGGGGGAGAAGTATGCTTTTTTACCTCTATTCTCTCCTTCCCTTCCTCCACCTGCATTCAGGGGAGGGGCAGGCCAGTGGTCATGAGCAGTCACTGGAAATCTCCTCAGGTTTTTCTGCATTCCTCCACATCCCTGGTACAGGCAGAAGGGGATGCAGTATCCCCAAGAATGCATTCATTTGGCCTGAGCTACGTGCCAGGCACGTTCAGTGTATATTCAAATATGCACCACCAATATTTCATTATTGGCCTCCTATGCAGCCCAGTTCACGCCTGGGTGAGCCTAGAAATGAAACTGTACTTTCACCTCTAAAGAATGTTGTCCTCGCTGGTGCTGAAGGGTAGAGATTGCCAGGCCCTGGGTTTTCCAGAGGAGTGAGTACAAAGCCACAGAAGAGGGCAGATGCATTCAGGCTGGGGGCAGCCCATCTGGTCCAGCCCACCTTCCTGGAGTCAAAAGGGGCTTGCAGGTCTCAGATCCCCTTGTTGTGTGACTGCAGCAGAAGGGAGAGAGGCAGCACCCCTGCCAGTGCTTGGAATTTCTCCTCCTATAGACCAACCTCTTAAAATCTGACCACCTCACCCTGCCTTCCAGCTACCTAGTAAGACGCATATGTTGAATCTGGTGATGTAGAGGAATGGATTTAAAAATAACCTCCCTTCCTTAAGGGGGTCACCCCAAACTATTCACAAATACTACACTGAAGGGGCTTAGCAAAGGCTGACAAAGAAAATGCAAACAGTGAGACAGAAAGTTTGCCAACTTGGCACTATGGGTTTCTGGGGGCTGACTTCTCCCCTGGGCATGCTGCATCTGGTGAATAGCAGTACGTCAGAAGAACATGAGGGCAGAGGCTTCGGGGTTAAAAGCAACTGGCCTCCCTTAGCAGAGCAGAGTCAGAGAGGACTTGAAAGGCAGAAAGTCCCTGGGTCCCTTCCAAAGTCTAACTCTGGATATGTCCCCCTTCTGCACAAAATTCTCAATGGCTTGCTACCCCTTGGATGCCAATCCCAAGCCCTTCCTGTGGCCAGCTGCCCTCCGCCCACCCTAGTCTCCTCAACATGACTGAACCAGAGTAGAAAAAAATCCTACTACAGCCTTCCATGTGGATTCCATCCATTAGTTAGACAAGAACAAGAACAAGACATTTGCCAGTCTTTCATGCAGGACTTGGGGTGTGTGTGAAGTTGTTTTATCAAAGGAATAAAAGCAGAACTAGTACAAGACTTCCATCAATTTGACCCTTAAAAAACCCCATATGATCTTCCACAGCATCTTCGGAGGCAACAGATCATAAATGACCATCAATGAGATACTCAAGTTTCTGCCAAGGGGGCATCCTGTCAGCACAGAAAGAGCAAGTAACAGGCCTTTGCTGGGCCAAGACTGTCTCAGGACAGTCCGTGCCAAGATGGCAGCCATAATGGCTTTTGGGCAAACAGAATTTAAAGTCCCAGAGCCTTCTCAGGAGAATGATGGGTCCCATTGATAACTTCCACTCCCCTAACAATCTGGGAACAATAGCAGAATCAATATGCACCATGCTGTGATTCTGGAACTTTTATTCTTTCCAAGTTCAGCACCACACTCATGTGTGGGGCTCTGGAACATTCAGATAGATAATGGGTGTGTGGTGGGGGGTTCTGCTCTCAACTCTGCTGGAGTAGTGAGACTGAAATTAATGAAACTTAAAAAAAAATAAGATGCAAGACACATTCTAGCACAGATGAGTCATATAGAAGAGGTGTTTGATTTTACCTAGGACACCCATGAGGACTTTACAGGAAATTGACCATTGAAGTTGAACCATTGAATATGGCTATTATTTAGAGAGGCAATGGGTGTTCTAGAATGTTCTAATGAAAACAAGTGTATTTTGCTTGCTATCACTCTACTTCCAATATGGAAAAGGGGACACCAAGCAGCTAGATACACTTGAAATGATGTCTATAGCCTGAAATTTTGAACTTTGTGTATTTTAACACAGGGAATCTCTATCGATTATTTCCTACCCTAAAAACAAACACAAAGAAGCTGCCAACATTTTCTGGCCCAGGTTTATAGCCAAGAACAGAACAAGACTTCTCTTGCCCCAGCTATAGATGATAAAAGTAAGAATCTGCGGTGATTTGTTAGCTACCTGGGCCAGAGAAGAGGGAATACACAATGGCTTACTTTTAGAGATGAACAAAGTCCTGGGGTCAGCGCTCCTCTCCCCAAACATCAGAAAGCAAAAGGGAAGGGTGAGCCTCAATTATCTGACTGATGACTGAGAACTGAGATTAGAAACCCAATGCCGTGGAGGCCACTTGTCCCTCCCACAGAAACCAAGACACATGTGGATAATTCGTATTCCTTTGCTTTGGGAATGTTGATGGAAGGCTTTGAATGACTGCCATTGCAGTAAGCCGGAACCCACGAAGGACAACTATACATATGATATTCATCCCCACTCTTATCCATGAATGCTTCTAGATCAGGTTGCTTTAAACAAGAAAAGAAGTAGCTCATCATAAAGTTTCCATTTGCTCATTTTTTGTGTGATGAGATTGTGATCATGGATGCTATTTCTGTTAATGGTGATAGACAGAGAATTAGATAAGTAGGTAAATATTGATAGATAAGATAGATAGATAGTAGATAGATAGATAGATAGATAGATAGATAGATAGATAGATAGATAGATAGATAGATAGATAGATAGATAGAATACAAATGATTCTAGCCATATTTATGTATGCAGCATCTCAGCTCCATTTAACGGAAGGCAGTCTGTGCTTTCTGACAATTATACATGCAGACATAACCACTGCAGTAGATGCTGGAGGACATTGCGTCCCTCCTGAATGCAGATGAATCTGGAGTCCAAAAGAGCTCCATTTATCCATACCCACAGAGGGTAGATGGTCGTGATTTCATGTTCAGGTACAGAGCTCTTGGCCAAAGAGCTGAGGAGACAGTTGTCACTGAGGGTCAGGACCTCATTAAACATTTCCTGCCTACCAAGTGTTGAAAGAAGGGGTGCATGTTAGAAGAAGAGGCACAGGGTATATCAGCCTTGCATGTCTATTGACCTGAGCCAGGGAGTCAGGCATCTGTGCTGCCACCACTCTGGTTTCCTCAGATCTCCTAGCCAGTCTCCACCAGCCTGAAGGGAAACAGCTCTGCTTCCAGACTCTGAAATTCTGCACAGTGTGATGAAAACCCAGGGCTTCTCTAAGCTGGCTGACTGTGCAGCCCTCCTCCCTCTCCCTCCCATCTTCTTGAGCTGTAAAGATCAAGAAGGGGAGAGGAATGAGGAGAAGGGCAGAAAGGGAGAGTCCCTCCAGCCAGCTGAAGAATTTGGCCAGTGGCAGGCAAAGATGGGACAATGCTCCAGAAGAAGGGGATTTATTCATGGACACCTGTCAGGGACCATCATTCCTCTGGCTGAACTATAGACTGATTTTCACTGTGATATAAATCAGTTCCTCCCGGACTTAATAACTCTTCTTTATAGGTTTCTTCCCACTCATAAATAAACCTCATTCCATATGTATATAGTGCAAAGGCCTGGTTGATTTGCAGCACTGTGCACTGGGAGAGGTGGGTGTCAGTCCCATCTTACACTCCTCCAAGCAAAGTCCTCCCTTCCTTGGGATAGGGTAGCTTCAGAAACAAAGGCTCCTTTCTAAATTGTCTTCTTGAGGTACATGGGGTAAGTCTCTGTGGAAAACATAGAAGACCATGGGGAAAGGTTAGTTCCTTACAAAAGACCAAAGGTGACTTTCAGGACCCATCCAAGTGCAGCAAAACCCAAGACCCAGATGCGAGGGCATTAGACCTCTCCTTGCTGGCTTTGGCAAGGTGCTCCTGGCCATTTCTACTGGTAGACTGATGAAGTGGCAGATTCCAGGGACGTATACCAGTGAGCACGGCCACAGCCCCGGCATGCTCTGGTATGCCATGCAGATCTGGAGTCAGCTGGGAGAGCTTCGTTCGCTCTTCATTCCTCTAGCTCTCCTGGCATTTTGACTTGTAACACCTCGTCTAAGCTGGAGTTTTGGACACCAGCTCTCATTTTCCTCTAATGTGGAAAGATAGAAAAACCCAGTTTTTAAATTATGCATTACAAAATTCTCAGGTTTTGTACATTCTCAGAAAGAACTCCATAAATATTCAAATCCTAATTTAAAAAAAGTAGTTGGAAAGGACTTTAGCAACCATTCTTGTCCAATATCCTGCCCAAGGAAATAAACCGCCCCCCTCCCCACCCCAGCAACCCCAGCAGATGGGCACTCAGACCTCCCTCATCCTCATAGCGTGAAGGGCTATAAAGGGATTCAGCTGTTGTCTCTCCTGCAATTCTCCAACCTTCCAATAAATTACAAGTAACATGGTTTAAAACACATTTTGAGATTTTATTGTCATTTAGATCAGTGAATACCCCTTGGGACTTCAGAATTTCAGGAGAAAATATATCAATAAAGTATTCAGTAATATGATTATACCATCAATTATGCTAGTAACTGTAATTATAAAAATCAAACAAGTGAGAAATGTAAGACAAATCTTACAACCTTCTCAGACAAAAACAAGTCAAAATTTTGTGTATACACACATACAGACACACACCATCATGCACAATGGGACAAAACTAGTTCTGGCAAGGATGTGGAAAAATTGGCATTCTAATATATTGCTGGTAGGAGTAAAGAATGGCAGTCACTGAGGAAAAGCCGAAATGTTCCTCAAGAAGTTAGACTAGAATTCTATGACTCCACAATTCCATTCCCAGGACACACCCAAGACAATAGAAAATAGGAATCAAATAAAAGTATCTCCATGTTTGCTAACAGCCGCACCATTCACAATAACTAAATTATGGAAACAGCCCAAATGCCCATCAGATGAATGGAAACTGGGCTTTGGACATCCAGAGACTTTTTTTTCTGTGATAAAAAGAAATGAAGTATGGATACGTGCTATAATGTAGAAGAATGTCAAAAATATTTTGCGAATTGAGAAAAGCCAGACACAAGAGGTTACATATTGTGTGATTTCATTTATGTGAATTATCTAGAAGAGATAAATCCACAGACACAGAAAACAGGTTTCTGATTGCCAGGCCTAGGGTGACAGGTAACCGGCTGCTCGATGCATCAGCTGTCTCCTGGGTGATGAAATATTTTAGAGGCAGGTAGAGGTGGGGGCTGCATAAGATTGTGAATATATATAATCTGACGCATCATTAACTTTAAATGCTTAAGTGTATGTTTTGCAAACTTGAATTAAAACCATCTGAATTCAGTCCCGTCTCTCAGAGCATCTTCGCATGACTCTGAGCAAGTTGCTTCCCTGCTCTGGCCTGAGTCTTCCATTGACACATAATCAGTCAGCCTTGGGACCACTCCAGTCTGCTGTCATATATGAACCAATCTAGGATGATATCCCCTCCAAACTGGGAAAAGACTCTGGTATTTCTGTGTTAAATGAACACTAAAAACCGTATCTAAGAATATGTCTCTCCCATTACCCAGTTGGAGGATAAATGTATTTAATGATTCATTTTGAGGTTTGGCCCTTTCACCATTAGCCTCTATGAGCAGCACCTGTGATGTTGCACCCTCCTCTTGATGGTACATGCCTGGCCCAGTGGGTATGTGGATGTGTGAGTGGGCACACTTGGCCTGGGAGGAGAGGCTAAAAGGTGGCATCACCCTGGGGACAGAGAGAGGAAAGTCCAGGGAGGAGAAAACTTGAAGATAATGGAGGATGCAAGAGTTCAGAGAAAGAGCATGATGATTCCTAGGGGGAGGGGGGAGAATGGGAGGAGGGGGGCTTCCCTACCTCCCAACCACCTTGCCCCTGGTGCCTAGCCTGCTGGTGTGCCAGTATACCTCGCTCTCTGAGAGGACATTCAAACTGTAAAATCCACCAAGGGTTCCAACTCTCTAACTGCTAAAACTGATGAACCTATGGGGTTGGGATGGTTACACTATACCAACCAAATATGAATCAAAGAAAAATTTCTTCCCTGCTCCCGTACATTAAATCACCGGTAGACTTCAAACACAAGCAAGATCCCAAACAAACCCACTGGATTTTTTTTTTGTAAATAAAAACTCACTAGGACACTGCCATACCCTTCTACAGTGGGAAAGAGGCTGTTTTCATTCACTTTACAACCAAGGCCACAAAACAGGAGACACTATCTGGCCTTTTACACGAAAACATTACCAACCCCTGTTAAAGAAGAACCTAGTAAGAAATTGTCAGCAGAGCCAGAATGGGTGGCTAAGTAATATAACAGAATGATATAGAAAGTAAAATTGAAGCACTTAGAGGAAGAAACAACCTGTGGACCAAGACATCATTTGTAACATGTGAAAAAAGTCGGAACACATCAAACTCAGCTAGAAACCAAATTACTGCCGAAGAAAAACAGACTCAACAATAACTGTGAAAGTGAGGGACCAAAAAAAATCAAATTAAATGTTAAAAAGAGAGGAAGATTAAATGGGCAAATGTCATAAAAATCACAACTATCGACTCTTAATCTGCCTTTTTGAACTTAAAGGGATCTTTTAGGAAAAGCACTCCCCTGTGGTGACTACACAATCGTGCAAAGTACAGAGATTCTCACAGTTAAACATCAGGATATTTTTCTTTTATTATATTAATGTAAAATTAAATTAATTAAAGGTATTTTAAAGTAGGATGGATCATGTAGCTCTTTCTCCTTAAAAGCACACATCACCTCTCCCCTTTTGCTCTGTGTAATTTTAGCAGATGTCCAGAATCCTGCCCACCATGTAAAAAAATAATGATTTTGCAGTAGTGAGATAGGAGGGTGAATTTTTGCTACCATTTGTGTATTTTTCTGTATTATTTAAGCACTTACATCATTCACTGCTAAGGAAACTTTCTTTTAAAATGAAGACTCAAAGTAACTAACTGAAATTATGTTTTATTTAATTTTTTTTGTTTTTTTCATCAATGAGAAGTATATTTTATTAAGACATCAAGAATGACCATAAAAATCCTTATAGATATTCTCATATGAGTATAAAAAATAATATAAATCATTTTTGGAAAAAATATGTGAAGTCATTTTCAATCAATCATTATTCATTAATTTACTTTTTTAAAGTGTGTTTTTCTGATCCAGATTTTTAGTATGTTTCTTTACTACCCTATTTTTATTTTGCTATTTTAGTTTTTTAAAACTTTTTAATTAATTATATATATTTTCTTACATTGTTGTATACCCCAAAGTTCCTCACCACCTTGTCACTCAAGTACTATCACCCTGATTCCTTCTGCTCATCCATTCTTCTGATTCTTCCCTCCCTCCCTGGCCCTCCTTCGCTCTGTGACTTAGTTCTATTTTCAGTTTATTAGTTTAACCTTTTTTCTTGCCCTTTTGTTTGTTTTATCTATATTAAAAAGTTATCGTTTAGATGGTACCATTTGAACATTATTGGTCACCTTCTTCCCTCTCACTTCGTATATTTGTAAGTGTCCTAATGTGTGGCCAATAATGTATATTGATTTGATTTTTTTTAATTGTCCACAGCACCCAGTATAAGTAATGTTCCTAATCCTTGTTCATTAAAAATTTAATTGCTATATATATATTTTAATTTCCCAAGGAATGTGCACTGTTCTCAGTGACAATAAAACTTTAAAATAACTCCTGGGAGTCAGCCAAGATGATGGCTGTGGTAAAGACACAGGCTCACCTCCTCCAAAATTCACAACCAAATTACAACTAAACAAAGACAACACCCCAGGGAGATAAAAAGGATGACTATCATGCATATTCGCAGCAGCAGCAGCAGCAGCAGCACTGTGGGAAAATGTAGGAAAAACTGTAATTAAACTATATTAAGAATGAGACTGGGGCAGTGAGACCCTCAAGAGATGGGAGCAGCTTCAATACGAAATTCCTCTGCCCTTGTTCTCTCAGTAGGCCCACACTGGGGACCTCAAAAACTGAGTCCACCAGGAGAAGATGGTGCATGGAGTGGGCCTCCAAGACAAGGTGTACTGCTCCAGAACTGGTGTTGTAGCGGTATTGTAATGGTGCAAAGTGGAGACTGCGGTCTTGGATTTGGGACTTCCAGCTATCCTGTGCCTGGAGAGGCTGGGAACTGAACTGGTGATGAAGTTAGAGGGTTAGAATCACCTGTGTCTTGTCATGTCAGCAGCTATTATTTGGAGTCTGTGCATAGGATATCTGAAATATCCAGGGTCATGAAGGGAACAACTGAAAGTTCTCATCAACTAATTTAAAACAGCTGTGGCAAGCAGCTCTCGTCTACACACTAGAAAAGCTAAGAAAACAATTCCTGGCTGTGGTCCTGTCTCAATGATAGTCCCTGTCCAGAGCTCCATTGATTGCTCAACCAGAATCAAGAGGTTGGGTCTAGCACAAGACGTTTTGACTGACTAGCTGGCCTAAGGGAAGAGAGCACTGAAATCCCCACTAGAAAATTTGGGTGTCGATTGTAGAAAACCTGAAACGTGATGCTTCCTGGATCTTCTGTGCTAGTGTTCAGGTTCCTGCTGACCTGTTACCACTTCCCAACACCAGTGTTTCAGTCATCTGACAGGGGCAAAGGCATCTGTCTATGTAAAATATGCCTGATGTGGAGTTTTGGGTAACAGTTATAATAATCTGACTCTATCCACAGTTCTGTTCTCATCTTTTTCTCCTTCTCCTTATCTGTCTCATTTAACAACTAACTTTCTGCTTTGTCTCTGTTCTTCATGTTTACTATTGGTGTTCCTGTGGTGACCCTGTGGACTTTATCACTCCCCATGTCTCTTCCTACCAAGATATTCCAGGCTCAGTTCAAACATATCATTTTTCTCTTTGAAATCATACTGGATTCCCTTGGCTAGAATTTTCCAAGAACACAGTAACCCACCATAAATTTAGGTCAGGAAATTAAAGATTCAATCAATGAATGAATAAAGAGATTAATAAAAGATGGAATTCTTACCTGCAGTCAAGGTATTCTCTTGCATTCCAAGCCATTTCTTCTTGTCCAGGTTGAGCTTCCCCAGAGTCTGTCTGTTTTGATCAATCCATGACATCTACTAAAGTATGAATGATGCACTAGTGAAATCTAAGTTTGGACTACTTTTCATTGCAGACACTTCCACTCAGCGCAGTTGCTTGCTGGGCTTCAACACTGTGTTCTGAGTCTTCAGTTTGACATTCCAGGTGTGAAGAAACTCTAGCACACTCAAATGCCTGAATGTAATATTTAGGGAGATGCTCTCTAAGACTATGCTCCTGGACCAAAATGCATAAAGTCCAAGGGCCCTCATGGGGAAGATACTGGGAGATGCTGTGCTTTGTGGATTCTTTAGCTTTCTATTCCTTCCTGACTAATCCAATTCCAGGCTTGAGGGTTTTAGAAATAATGACCTTAGGCCCCCTGTTTGATTCCTGCATTTAAAAATTGGTTCCTTCATAGCATCACACACTATGAATTAGCACATACCCCAAGGGTGACAATTATGTCATTACTGAAAGAACCTTTATCTTGGATGGCTGAGGACTACAGGGAAGTGAGTGGAATAAAATTGTTCATGTTGGAGCATGGCAGATGTGAGCAGAGCACAGAGAAAGGCTCCAGAAGGCGCTCTGGAGTAATGTGGCAGGTGGCA
>PVHY01003956.1:71984-100417 GCA_004024945.1 Uropsilus gracilis
GGAAGGAAGGAAGGAAGGAAGGAAGGAAGGAAGAAAAATGCCCCATGCTTGTAAAATGTCAGCTCAAGTGTATCCTCCATTTTGATTCCCACAACACCACAATGGGTTAGGGAAAGCAGATGTGAGGGGTTTTTTTTTGTTCCACAGTGGGAAAGCCCTAGGTTCAAAGAGGGCTAAGGAATTACTCAGGTCAAACAGCTGGTGAAGGGCTAATCTAGGATTTCAAAGCAATCTCCTGAGCCCTAGTTGGAGTGCACTACCTTAGCTGTGAATGTATCTTTTCAGAATCAAATAGCATATCCTTAACATCTTACAGGCCTACTCCCTGCTTTCTGAGTTGACAAGGTTCAAAGCATGGTTCATTTTACAGATCTTTATGGACTTTGGCCACCCAGATTAAAAAAAAAAAAATCACCTCCTGATATCTGCATGCCAGCACATACCCTATGTCAAAATTGAACGTGTATGATTATGAAATGACTGCCATGGGCTGCTGTGCTCCTCCTGCAGCCATACTGAACTATTCAAAATGATAATCTGGCATGTGGCCGTAACTCAGCCTGAGCAGGTATATCACTCACAGAGGGAGGCACAGCCCCCGGGGTTCCTGTGTCTCTTGCCAGAGCCTGCATTTCTCCTCTAAGCCTTCACTCATCTTCTGCACAATTTATTTCTGCACAGCACCCTTCATGCACATCAGCACTGCTCACTTTACCTGGGGAGTCAATCACCAGTTGCCAGGAAAAAGGTAAGTCTCCTTGGGTGAGATTTACAGAGAGGCTTAGACTCAAGGTCTGGAGTGGGGGTGTGAGCAGGAGAGGGGAGGGGTAATGTTAGGTTGAGGAAGAAGACACTGGGCCCCACTGATCAGGTGGGACACAGGCAGCTGTAAGGGAAGGGGGAGGAGTTGGGCATGGGAAAAAGAGAACAGAATTGGGTCAAGCCCCCAGCCCTACTGTACCAGGCAGCTGTCTATATTAACCTTCAGTTCTTTGAGGCTGTAACTCAAGCCCTCATGCCCAAGAGTGGAAACTACTTCAAATCGATCCCAGGGATATAGAAATGAAAATTTCTGGGATATCTCTTAATCAGAGCAATTAAAAATGACAAATGTTGATGTTAAGGGGCCTCAACTAACAAACCCACTTTTTCCACCTGAGCTCAGAAACAAATGAGTGAGACACTTGAGAATGAGATGACAGCGGTATATCAAACAATAACTTTATTACTGATGAAAGCAAGTCTGGAGACTGTAGCCTAATCAGGTTAGGTCAGTGCATGATATCACTACCCTCAATGTCAGTGTCCAGCCTCAGGGGGTCCTAGAAGTCAGGTCTGCCCTGTGTGACTCCTGGGAGGAGTTCAATATCAGTGCCTGCTAGCCCCAGAGGAGGCAAGAAGAAAAGTTAGATTTGCAGTTCCCCTCGCAGTCTCCATGGAGAACAGTCAGGATACAGGTACCTGGGATGGAAAGTCTCCCACCTGGAACAGGGCAAGAGGACAGTAAGGATCATGGCCCCCAGCATCTAACATTCACATGTCCCCCAACATCTAACACCCGTATGTTCCCCAGCATCTAACACCCTGCAGGATATTCTGAAGTCATCTTTACAACTCTCCAAGTGGGTCCGATTCTGATTTTCATAACTACTCTATCAATGAGGAAGATGAGGTGCAAGCAGTACAGGGCAGAGCTGAACTCCAAATCAGACATCTCATAAATTTTTTAAACTGGTTTTCAAAAACTGATAAGCAGATTGGGCAAGACACTCTGGTAACCAGAGTTGCTGACCACTGCAAGGGCCATCTCCAGGCAGCTTGACTGAGTCCACAGGCCACTGAGTCAGGAATCTTGAAAGCTTTGGCACTAGAAGCCCTCCTACCCCCCGAGTCATACCCTGGTGTAGGCCTTTAGTGAATGAGGGCACACTCAAAATTTGCCCAGAGATTTTCCCAAGGCCAGTAGGGACTCTCCAGTAGAGACCGTAATTGGGATTTCTTTGAAAGCAGGAATTACTTACCTCTCCTTTGTAGCTTGGGAGTCTTACTCGATGCCTTGAACAAGGCCCATGGGCCTGGTCTAATGACTGAGCCTCATCCAGCACTGGGGGAGGTGGTTCATTCACCTCTTCTCCACTGGTAGATGTACAGGAGCTGGCTTTACTCAAGCGGTGGCCACTCACCTCAAGAACTCAGCCTGCTTTAGTCATTCACTGGCTTTTCCCTCGATCTCCCCCCTACCCCCGAAGTGTGGTGCACCTGGCTTCATCATCTTGTGTCTTGAATGGCAGTTGGTGTTGCATCAGGCGTGACTTTCCATATGCTTGACTTTATCTTAATAAATAGTCCAACATATTTAACAGAAATCATTGCATCTTTGTTTAGGGATTAGGACTGGAGATATATTTAAACTGCGCTGAGCACTGGTAATCCTGAGAAGGCTGAAGCAATCCTGCTAGCACGATGGGGGCCCCACAGTCAGCGCACAAGCTCAGCTACAGACATTATTAAAGCCAGCTGTCTGCTCAGCACAGATCAGATAAGGGGACATCAGCATGCATGTGCACACGCGTGCACATGCTCCACTTTTGCGGTGCACAGACACATTCCTACACTTTCCAAAGGCATGGACTCAGCTAACCGTGCACATCTACACAAATTCACATGAGCTAATATACACGCAGGAACATGTGAAACATGTCTGTTCACACCTGTCTAAGTCTATGTGTGTCATTTTGCAAGTAAATGTAAAAAATGTGTATGATCATCTCCTTACACTTCTGAAATCATGCAAACCGCTGCTCTGGCACCCTTTGGTTCATGGAATAGTGCTAAGGACATGAGTCCCTGGGTTACTGGTAGACGAGAGGCAGCGGCTTTGTGGTTACTTCTGACTGCATCTCACTATAGTGGCCTGGAGCTCCTGGTGTTGCAGCAGAGTCTTCCTTGGCTGCCTTGTGATGCCAGGAATGACTGAAGCCCTACCAGCATCTGATCAATTCAGCTTCCCTTCGTCTCAGGAACTGGGACACCGCTAAGAGTATGAAAGCACCTCAATTCCCTGCCCACAGTCTGCAATAAGGCCACTGCCTCAACCACCAGTGGCCTTGATGTTTCCTTGACATTTTCATTCATTGTCTCAACAGGTATTTTTAACTCCTTCTGGGTGTCCTGTGCAAAGAACTGCTTGCAATGCAAATACAGACAAGACTTGTTTCTCCTCGAGGACCTTACAGGAAAGGATGTAAAGCATACACAGTAGAATGGGTTATGTAGCTGTCATAATGGCATGATAATGTTAAGGTTCCAAGCTTTTGGCAGGGGGAGACCACATTTGTTTATTCATTAGAAGGTCTCAAAGGGTTCAGCATTCAATTGTACTCATGGCTAATATTTATTACAACACTGTCATCGGTACACACAGCTGGATATCTAGGAAGCAAAGGCCCAGATCCATCTGCAGGAAGCCACAGGCAGCTTTTTTCCAAGCTCTCTCCTTCCCAAGATTGAGCACCTAGAGTCTGGCCCTCAGGGAAGTAGCATTACTTGAGTGATGTTTCTGCCCACAGAAACCCCTCAGAGATTCAGCGCCCAAGCTTATGATGGGGGCTGGTCAAGTAGGCATATACTAAAACCCCAGCTTCTAGAGGAAAGTCTTTGGTCAAAGTAAACACAACGCAGGCAGCAGGAGTCACTGTCATTTAGAGAAAGTATGCTATGAGTAAAGGGGTCACTTTTCCAGCCATATTCACAGATGCTAGTCAAGGGCCAACCTTGCAAGCAGCCTTTTCTAAAGATAGCAGTGTCCAGCCTGTTCAGGCAAGTCTTCTCTGCTCAAAGCAGTAAGGAAATATGATTGGTTCCAGGGAAAGAAATGAGGATAAATGATGGATCAGGAGACTCTTGAACTGAAATTTGACTAGGCGGGGCGGACCAGGTGGAGACACTCACAGTGCAGTCCCAATCGAGGCTGGTGAAGTAGTTAGGGAACTGGGCACTGGGGGAAGAGGCTTCTTAACCTCTTCAGCAAATGCTAATGGGGTGCCTGTCCTGAGCTAGGAACTGGCCTAGGCAGTAGGCTTTAGACTTCATCCTTAGAGCTAAAAGCTGGGGCGGGGGTTGAACGAGGGCATGAGGAAGGGCATAGGAAAGAAGATGACTTAGCATGGAGCTGATCCATTATTGACAAGGTAAAGCCAGGACTGGCCAAGAAGCCAAGACAGCAGGGTCTGCAATGCTCTAGTCATGTGGCCAAAGCTGTTGCTGCAAGGAGGCAGAGCTTAAGGAGCGGGAGCCAGGAGGTCATGACACCAGGGAGCCAAGCACATGCTCTGTCCATCACATTTGCCAATAACAAGCCCTAAATGTACTTCTCTGGAGCCAGCAAAAGCACAGACTGGAAAAGGAGTTTGGAAGCAGAGGGTTTTCATAGGGAAGACCCTGGCCAGTGACTCTTCCTACCCACTCCAGTCAAGCTGGCCCCTCTGGCATGGAGCAGCAACTTGCTCTATCTTCATGCAGAATCTGCCAAGCTAAGATGATATTTTGCATTTTGTGGCAAACCACAGGTATTCTGCCAGGGGTCAAGTGGGGGGAAGAAGGAAAGGGAGGGCAGATCCAGGGTTATGTGTGTGCCCCTTTCCCAAGTTCAGTAAGGTAAGATGGAAGAACCCTGCTGGGGGTCACCTTTGAGTCTGGGGGGAGGGGGCCCCCCCACTCCACATCCACCCCACTCGCTGACAGGGAGAAGCATCACTGTTTGAGGGATGTAACTCCCCAGCAGATGGTGAATCAGACCTCGATGTCTCTGTGTGTGCTTTGTACATTTCACTTGTTGGTAATGAATTTACAAATCCTTTAAGTACGGAAAACAGAGCCTTCCCACGAGCTGAACAGATGGAGGAGAAGGCTTTCGAAAGGCTTTTCAAAGTGGCCCTTTCTTCCCCTCCTCTAGCTTAATATCCCTCTCTGTGTCTACAAATGCCTTATTAGCTGGGGGTGCAAGGGAAGCTGCCCTTTCTTTCTCTGGCTTCCTGGCAAGCACCAAGCAGGCCTGCCCCAGCAGGAACCCATTAGCAAGAGAGCACTGTGTCCTAGGCTTCAACAACGTGGAGCCTTCCTCAGCCAAAAGCGTGCATGGTCCAGTCCAAGAAGCGATGGCAGGAGATGGGGGGGCTTCCCTCTGCACCACCAGAGTGGGTTACGACTGCAGATCTGTGGTAGATCACCTTCCTGCCCCAGGGCTCATCTTTCCCTCACCCACCCCTGTGCCAGGTACCACTTTGCAGGGAGCTGCCACTTACTTTGGCCATTGGACTCGCACGGACCTGAAGCCAGCAAAGGCTGTAAGTGGACTTGCCCACTAAAACTTGTTCTTTCTGTCCATGAGAAGGACATACCTGGAGAAGCAGACTGATTCCAAGAGAAGGAGGAGACAAAGGCAGCTCAGCCAACCCCCTGACAAGAAGACAGACACCTGATTAAACCAGGAGCTCAAGAGTCAGAGGACAGGTTTCCTTCTAGTCTCAGTCTCTCTGGCACAGAGCACCCTGGGGCCCCAAAGAAACAATCCTATAGGAATGGCTATGGTTTAATCAATGTACACTGAGCAAAGGGATATTCATGATACTAATCTTGGAGCCTTGCTTTGAGACTATGAGAGAAAACATAGTTAAAGCATTAGCAGACTTCTTGGCCCATGGTGCATTAAGTAAATGCCAATTAGTTCATCACTTACTTGCATTTACTTTAATCATTAAAACAACCCAACTTAATTCAAGTTAAATATTATCTCATTTTATACATAGGAATGTTCAAGAATAAAATTGTTGAGCAACTTGGCCAAAATTGCACAGATGGAAGAACTGAGATGGAAACTTATTCATTGAAATGTGGAAATAATTAGAAAATAGTACAAAGCCAGAAGAATTAGATCCATGTCCAGAGTTAGTGAACATAGATGATGTGGACTCTTCCCTAGGGAGAAAACTGTGATTGGTCAGAGAAACTGATTGGTCAAGAGCAGGGCTTCTCAAGCACCTGTGACACAACTGGTCTCAGGAAGGCTGCTGGGCACTGCAGGGCAGTTAGCAGCACCCCCTGACTGGTCCCCACTAGATATAACAACCTTCTCCCCAGGAGGTTACAACACTGATAAATGCCCTCTGGCGGGGCAAAATTAGCCAGGTTAAGAATCCTTGATATGGGGTTCTAGGGAAGGTTTCAAGGGAAAAGCAGACTTTCAGATGCTGCTAAGGATTTGCATGGCAGTTCCCAGGCTGAGAACTCCAAGAATCAATACAAATGTGAAGATGAAGAATAAATTAGGAGAGAACATTTCAAGAAGAAAGATGGCCTTTTATAGGAAAGCCTTACGGACCATTTTAAACCAATATTTTAAAAACAAAATACCATCTTTCTTAAAGTTTAAAACAGTAAATTTATACAGTTTGGTTGTAAACTATATGTATTTACTCTGGTTCAAGTGTGTCAAGCATAGATCTATTTTCACCAGGACATGTAGAATCATAATCCAATCACAAATCAATTTATTGTGGTACTTTCATTCAGCTTTACCAAAAGCTTCCTTTATTGCCCTTGTTGTCATCATCATCATCATTATCATCATCATCATCATCATCATCATCATCATCATCATCATCAAGACAAAGGCTGATTTGCAAGATCAAATTTCCCTTTGGTAACTACATCAGTTTCTCAGGTTTGCACTACAAAGCAACCATAACTGGGTGATGCAGCAGAAGAATGAACCCAGGGTCAATGATCCAAAGGGGTTTTGCTGAAAGCACAGAGGAAGCACCCACCTCAGGCCCTCTTCCTTGGCTCCAGTGTCTGCTGGCATTCCTGAGCTTGTGCGCATGTCACTCTGCATCCATCTTCACCTGGTGTTTTCCCAGGATCTCTACTTCCTATGAGGACTCCAGTCCTACTGGCTCCATCAGTTGAGAGGAGGAACCATGTTTAGTGTGGCTTAGTCCGTAGTTCTCAACATTTTGATCGTGGCTAACAGGGTCCTATCAGCAGGCAGGAGGCTGCCAGAGAAATCTTGGTAATTAATCTGAGCCAAGAGGCTGCTCCAGGGCTGACAAGTCTGTGGCATGTTGAGGAGATAGCACTGCCTGGGGCAGGGAAAGTAGGTCAAGCAGCTCTCATGTATGCCTCCTCAGCCTCATCTGTAAAATGGGGCAGGTGATGGTATCCAAACACCTCTCCCAAAGTTAAGGACCCCAATTAGATCCCAGGGAGAAAAACAAAAGGAAAAACCCCCTTCTAGTGTTTGCTCTACCTGGTCCCCTGCTTTCCTTCATTCTAGATCACCTCCCAGTTGAGAGCCAGCTCTGGGTTTCTTGTTAGAGTTCCAGGCTAATAAATGCCTCCATGGCCAGCCATTGATTTTCTAAAAGTATAGCATGCACGCACTCTCAACATGAGCAGCCCACAATCGAATTTCTCTCTACCCAAAACCAGCCTTCCATGCATATGTAAAATTACAATAGCACTAAACTCCCAGTAATGAGGTGATTGTGCTAAGTGAGCATCTGATTTAAGAAGTGCCTCAGCAGTGCAGGACTGCATCGCGCCACCTAATCAGGCTGCAGCAGGAAATGTGCCTGCTTCCAGGGGAGCAGGCAGTGCTGGAGGCACAGTGGAAGCCCCATGCCAGTTTGGAGGTGCAAGGGCATGGGGGACATGCTGCAAGCCCAATTCCTTCTTCCACCCCATCCCCACCCTTAGAGAATAGGGGCCACAACAGAGAAAGGCACAAGTAAACAGGGGGCAGGCAGGGCTGAGGCCTGGAGGGCAGGAGGCAGGAAAAAGCAGGGGTATCAGTAGGAGCAGAAATGAGTTCCAAGAGCGAGAATGTGATGGGAGAGTAGCCAGCCTGAGACCCAGCCTTGTAGCAATGACCTTGGCTGTGTGAGCACAGCAGGCCCGGAAGCTGCCCCGTGTCCTCGGTGGCAGGGCAGGAACAGACGCAGATAGGGCTTGGTGTCAGCTATGCGGTTGGCCAGCACAGGAGACCCCAGCTGGGGGATTGCCTCAGGGCCCTTCAAAACCTGCTCTTCCCCATCCTCCTGCTATTGCATTTATTTTTCATCGTAATTGTAACTTTGGATCCCATTGGACTCCCTCCCCAAACCCTTTTTTAAAAAGCAACTGTTTTCAAGAGGGGTAACTCTGGATATACAAGAAACCCAGGTTGAGGGGAAGAGGAGGACTTACCACAGAGAAGGCACAGACCCTGGGCAAGGAGTGGGCCCCTTGTACCCCCATGGGAACTCCAATAGAATGGGAAGGCGATTACCACACCTGGTGACAACACTGAGGGGATGCAGGGTCTTAATGGGGGCCTAGACAGGTTCATCACTTGGCTGAGCATTGAAGGGAAGGTAGGTGGTACTGATACTGCGAAGAGAAAGTTGCTGCAAATACACCAAAGCCTGGGAGCCCTGCCAGGAGTTCAGAATGGTCAGAACATAGCCTGGCAGCCAGAGATTGAGGTGGGGAGGCTAAGCCGGATCAGAAGTCAGTCTGAATCTGGGGCAGAATTTTTGGGGTGAGAGAAAATATCATCTCTAGTCTGGGATGATTTCAGGCTCTTTCTTTTTCTTCCCCAAGTCCTCCTTAAACTCTCAAACTGGCCCTGACCTCTAGCCACAGGCCACCTCTCTGGGGAGTCTTCCTGTCAGGGTTAGGGTGACTTATGGGATCACCTCTGTGCATTCCCACTGAAGGTGTCTGTTGATCAATAGACGTTTTGGGGTCCCATGGTGAGGAAGAGACTGGGAATCTCTGAGCTCATGGGGGTCATCCCTGAGGTTCAGTCTACAGCAACACAATGACAGATTCCTGCCCAGACCTACCCCCTGAAGCCAGCTAACTGCCCTCTGTGCCTCTGCCGCAGAAAGAGATTCAACCAGCTGGATTTGAGCATGAGATTCAGATGAGATAATACAGGTAAAGGCAGAGTAAACACTCAAAATAACTAAAATAATAAAATATGTATGAAGACAATGAAGACAGTACTGAATTAAAACAAAAGCAAAAACATTAAAGCTAGAAAAGACACGAAAAATTGTTGATATGCTCAGGTGTGCTTTGAGATTGATTAGGAGGTTGGGACTCAGGTTTTCACTGATTTCCCTGCTAATAGTCAGACTTCTTGGAAGTCAACCACCCCAGGTCCTTGGGAAAATTTTCTTCTTGTTCAGTAGGTTCACTCTAGAAGAGAATTTTTCTCAAGCAAGCCTGCCAGGAGATGACTGGGAACCTGCTGAGACCAGGGCAGAATTTGCCAGTCTTTCTCGTAGAAACCCAGCAATAATAAGCCGTTGCTCTCAAGAGGCATGTACTGCAGAAAAAAAAAATTGCAAACCTTACAAAAGATCGCCAAAATTAGCATGGCTGGGAGCATTTTCCCATTTATTTATAATGAGTAACTGATGTCTACGGGAAGCACGTGCCTCTCCCTAACAGCAAGTGGCCAGTTGGTGATGGATGTCAACCCATCTCACTGTTAATCTTGTCTCACTCTGTTTTCCATCTGCTTCCTCCAGTGTCTTGGCAGGAGAGGGAGGCGAGCACAGACATGCTTTGGCATTTGCCCTAACTGCTTCTTGTGTCTGGAAGAAGACACCTGGTGGAGGCTGCCATTGTAACAACGCAAAGGGGAGACCCCATGTTCTGCGCCCCACTTAAGGAAGGGTGTTGCTGACAGAGAGGGGAAGATAAGAAGGAGTCTTGGAAGAGGAGTCCAGAGAGAGAAGAATTGGAGAAGGCATCTGGATGAAAGGAATATATGGAGAAGCTGTGCTTGCTTCTTGACTTTGGACTTGCACCAGGGACTTGGGGGACATACAGGAAATAGATGCGCATGAAAGACCCATGGGGAGACGGAAATTGGCAGCCTTTATTTTGACTGGTATTTAGATTTTGCTCCTTTCCATCCATATTTGCCGCTTCCTTCTTCCCTTTATCAGAAAGTGCTTTAGACCTGTGACAAGCTTTTGAGCCTCAGTGGCCCTGCTTTGGGTCACCCTGTTTAGCTGGGCATTTACCCACAAAGGGATGGATAACCTTGGGTGTTTCACAGAGAAACAGTTTTAATAGTATCCTTTCTCTTCTCTCGACTGCATACTAATTTTATTAAAGTTCTTTTCTATTGAAGGGCTAACATACAACATGTGCTTTGTCTTTCTGTGGTATATGATGGAATCCAATTAGAAAAGATAAGGTTTTGGGGTTTCACCCACAAACACCATGGCTTAGTTGGTTGGAGTCTACAGGTGAGTGTTATTGGCAACCATGTGGCCAGAGTATCCACCCAACCAGTGCACACCCTGTTCTCTAGACCCAAGGCATTCATTCTGTGGCTAGTACAGTTTCCCTCATTATGGGGGAAGTCTGGCAGGCAACTGAGTTCTGATTAAATCAGTCTTGTCCTCCTGTAAAATTTGTTGCTGTGTTTTTAGTCATGGATGATATTGACCCTTACTGTTAGACCTCAAGACTAAACCTTCTCCAGGAAAGTTTCTGTCAAAAACATTTATGACCCACCTTCTATTTGTTCCTCACTGCTACTGCTTGGGCAAGGGAGTGTGGGCAGGACCATATAGTTTATCACATAAGTGGAGATACATTTAAGAGTCACCAGAGGTGTTGCCTTGAACATGATGCTAGGCCAACAGGCATCAGTTGGGGGGACCCTCAGGTAAGTCAGATAGAATATGTTCACCTACAGGGGTGATGGCACCAATTTCAAAGTTAGGGAGTTTTCCCCACACCACCAAGTATTTCTGGACACTGGTGTCCTGCATTTCAGCTCAGTTTTGATACCGGGAGAACACCTGAACCCAGAGGCTAAGAGTTCAATTTTATATCACCTTCCCCCCACACACACACACACCTTGCATGCCAATCTCCTCAAATCCTGGCTGTTACCTTTGCTTATAGGACAACTATTGATCAGAGGTTCCAGGATCCCTTCCTTGTTTGATTAATTTGCTCACAGAACTCAGGAAGCCTCATTTACTCTCTAGATTGCTGGTCTAATATAAAAGGATCTAATCTAGGAAGAGATGCATAGAGCCAGAAACATCCCTCTCTGAGAACTGCCCCATGTTCGCCATCCCAGAAACTCAGAAACCTCTCCTTTTGGGTGTCTGTGCAGGCTGCAGTACACAGCAAGACTGGTTAAATCACTGACCACTGGTGGCTGATTCAACCTCTAGCCACTCTCTCCCGCCAGGAGGTCAGGAGGGTAGAACTAAAGACTTTCAACCCTCTAATCAAGAGGTTGGTTCCCCTGGCAACCAGGCCCATCCAGAGCAATTTTCCAAAAGCCACTTCATTAGCATAACAAAAGACATCTCTAAGACCCTCAGAGCTTAGGAAATTCAAAGGGTTTTAGGAGTTCTGTGCCAAAACTGGGGAGAAAACCCCAATATATACATTTCTTACAAAATACAATATCCAGCACCCAAGGAAGGATCCCTCATATTTAACTGTTTCTTCCTGACCTTCCCATTGAGGACCCCTGTCCTGACAGAGGACACACTCTGAGCCCCATGCAATCACGGAAGAGCTGCTTCCCCCATGAGCCGCAATCAGGAGAGACACTCTCAGAGAACCCTTGCTCCCCATCTAAATGCATGTTCTCTCTCTCTCAGGAAGGAAAAAGCAATGGGAGCCCATTTCAAAGCAGAGTAGAAGCGGGAGAGGAAGACTGATGCTCCTGACAGGTTGAGAGTCCCCAAAAGACAAAGCAGTTAGATGAATGTTTCTCCTCCTACCCTCTGAAGAGATAGATTCTGCTGATCCTCAGAGCCCAGTTCACCCTCACTTCCTGTGAGAGTTCCTGAGAGTCACCTGTAGCAGAGACTACCCCTCTCAGAGCTCAGAAGGGCTCACTCTGGGCTGCAGGACCCTATGATATCCCACAATTGCCTATTCCCTTTGTGCAGTCTTTATCCTTGAGACAGTTTTAGAGTTACATTTAAGATAGTAAGTGTGTGAGTATAAAATGCATGTACTGTATAAATTTATTGGTAAAATGGTGTATTTTTGTGTTATATATTCCACTAAATATATACATTAAACTTGTATATAGACATATCTGTGTATACACCTACATACATGAAAGACAGAATGAGCAGATAAACCTAACAAATATAAAAGTATCTCAAAGTAATCAAGGGAAACAAAGTCATTTGCTAAGTATGAAACTATCACTACATTCCTTGCTCCTCTTAACAGCATAGGTGCTGAGAGTTGGTACCACTTCTGAAGCTTGACTTTACTCATTTTTATTGGGTTTCAGTTCCTTTACCAACCAACTGCTTGAAGACAGAAAAATGGAGACAGAGGACTATTTCTATTTTTCAGATTTCCAAGGCTCTGTGGACCCCTTTCTAATTGTCTCCAGCTCCTTGAGGTAAAGATGGGTTCCTTTTTCCCCCCAAGCATCCTGCCTCCTCCCAGCCTTCATATATAATGAGGATTGCCTATGGTTGCATTACCATCTTGAAAGCTTTCTTCTAAAATTAAGCTACTAATTAGGAATTATTCATACCCCAAAACATATGCATGCATACTGCTGCTCAGCATGTTGTTTTCATGAGCACCCTGATGCTCTTTAAATGTCCCCATCACTCTAGCTTCCTACGCTGATTTCGACAGGCACCCTGCCCCTGGAATCTCTATCTCAACAGCTCTCGTAATCAAATGTGAGAGCCCAGTTACCTCGCTCCATCCATCTTGCCAATGATTTTTTTCCACTGGCCAGAGGTGTGCTGGAAAAATTCATGATTAAGAAGACTTCCTTCTCTCCTTCAAAGAGGGGAGCGCTGGGCAAGGCAGAAGGCAGAGTTCTCCTTTAGTTCTCAGGAGCCACAGAGATCCCAAGATGAAACTCCACATAGTCCACACCTACATTCCTATGGAGTCTCCCCATAATAATCCATGGGAATTTTGAAACAGCTCCTCAGTGATGTTCATGAGTTAAGTGGTTTGGTAGGCAGGTCATAAATTCTGATGCCTGCAGCATCTCAACTCTTGTCAGGGTGTAACTTCATATTTAAAAGAACATCTTTGATCAGTTGTGAAGCAAAAGCCAAGTAGGTATGTTCACAGCTTAGGGAAAAGGGAAAAGTCTGACAGAGAATATTGGAACAATTAAATCTATTGTCGTTTGCCTAATTTACAAATTGGAATCACCTGTTCAGGGTGTGCCAGCGTTTCCTCCATACCCTTCCCCTGCGGCCTGATTTAGAATTCCAGGCAACTGGCTAATGTTCCTGGACATACACAAAGTAAACTCCCTGTTCTGCAAGTTGATTCACATAACAGCTTCCCTAATAAAGGATGAGGTAAAGCTGCCTTGGCACATCTGTTTCATCACATATCTACAGCAGCTCCAAGGAAAATAGGAGAGGCAGAGGCAAAGTTAGCCCCAAATGAACTTGGATTTCTATGAATGTACTCAATATTTAAGAGTTAGCCCCAGTACTCAGATTGTAGAATGAATTATGAAATTGTTCAGTGTGGTTCTTGAGCAGACTGAACTGAGTGTCTGCTTTTTTCCAAGCTTTAGGTCACACACTGAGAGTGTCTACTATCTAGGGGTTAAAAGAAAGTCATGTAGAGAGTTAATTAGTACACTCTGTGATAGGTACTTATGGGGTAAGTGCCTTTTTCAGGGTTTTTGCTATCCTGTTAACCCTTAATACCGGTGGTATTGTGTCCCAGTGATTGTATGCCTGAGTCCAATGGGTATGTGCATGTGTGAGTGGGCTCACCTGGCCCTGGGAGGAGAGGATAAAAGAACGGCATCATCCTGGGAGGGGAGCAAGAACATGGAAAAGTAAAACTTGTGAGAGACCCCGGGGAAAGCGTGAACATTCCTGGCCCGGACTGTGGCCATGACCTGTCTGGTGTGTTTGTGCTAGAACCAATTAAAAACCTACACAGTGCTTGCATTATAGTTGCCATCATGGACAGGCCGGTTACTCACAGTACTATAATCGAGGTTATTTGCCATTTGCTAGAGGTATGCAGAAAGGATATGATAATCTCAACCTAAGAAGGAAAGAAAGAGAGTCATAAAAGGAGAATCCATAGTGAAATGGTTTGGAAGGTGAGAACTTGGGAAGTCATTTTGAAATCTAAGAGGAAATTCTGGCTTGAGATATGTCATCATCCCCTCTGTATATTCAGTGGCGGCTGGGTTGCATGTTACCTTCATTTTTTTTCAGAGCAATATCACCCCTATCATCACAAAGTCATTAGACAACCCCTCAAACTCTTCCCCAAGGCCCCTGAAGACTTTAGGGATATAATTTTGCTTTAGTCAATGAGGATATAGCAACCTGAGGATAGATGCACCTAAATCTCTTGTCAGGGTAACTCAGTCAGGGAACTATCCTGGAAGCCTTCTGATTTCTAATTGTCATTTCTCCCTAAATGAATGATCTCTTAATACTTTTCATCTTTTTCAGGTTAGAGACAATGAATACCTAGTATAATACTTCACTCATAATAGTTCAATTACTATTTTTGGAAGCTATTTATTGTAACCATACTTTAAAACCTATAGGAAGAAGAGAGGTGCATTTCCCTAAAAACTATCACCTTCTATCTTCAGCAAGAATTTCCTACATATACACAAATTATAATATTTACATATATGAATATCCAGACATTAGAACATTTACAAGTAAGTTCAGTTCACTATGCCAAGACACAAAAGTCTGCCTTATCTCTCTCTAAGAATTCACAGAAAAATGCTACTTGAATTCAGACAACACTGCTTTTTCCCTGATGGAGTGAGAAGATGAATTTGCCAGGGAAGGAAATGCCTCCCCACTCAGCAAATCAAAAGTAAGATCCAGCTGTGTTTTCCAGAAGGTCCTAGCATATTCTGAGAACAAGAGAATTCTCTGACATTTCAAATTTCTCTTCCCGGGAAGAGAAATGGGTGTTCTTTGATATAGATATATTTAGTCATCTTGGATCCACTGGGCAACAATGGGAAGAGTAAAAGAACCATTAGGATGATTTCCCATACTCATAATACCGGGAGTGTTTTGAAAGCTCAAACAAGATCATGAAGGACCAAGACTGTTTGAGACCTAAGACAAGGATAGGTGTAAATAATGCTCAAAAGAAGAGAGAATATGAGGGGAAGAAATTGGGTGAATTTTTCTTGTCCTGAGCCCTGACCAACTATATAATGGGACTGAGAAAGCCTTCATAGAATGAGGATTTCCTAAAATGACTAAACAATTCACAACCCATCACTGAGGCTTAATCCATAATCTAATGGGGATTCAAAACACCTGCCTAAGGTAAGTATTATTGATCTACCCATGTCCTTCATTTTATGCCAGCATGTTTCATTCCCAATTATTCTGCATTAGGTTTCCTTTTTTAACAAACATCTCCTAATTTGTCATATTAAAATATTTTAATGTGGTCATTTTTATGAAAAAGCAGTACAGAGGAAATGAAAAGAATCTTATAATTTTGTTTGTGTATATAGATTTGAAAAGGTGGAAAAATGACTAATTTTCTAGGAAAATGTAAATTACCAAAATTGACACAGTGAAGATAGACAACTTGAACAAATCAGTTACCAAAAGAGTTCCTGCAAAGGAGAAAACAAAACCAAAGAATATAACATAATAATTTTTGTCTAATGTGAAAGTGACATGACTTCAATGCTATTTTATAAAGTGCTCTAGAGCACAGAAACTACATATCACTTCCAAATTATTTTTATAAAGCTAGAATAGTCTTTATAATAAAACATAAGTACAAAATAAACATGATATTAGTTTCATTTGATGAGTATCAATGTATATATCCTGAATTAAATATAGCATAAAAGATTTAGGCAACAGATAAAATACGTATTAACCATAACTGAGTGGTACTTGTTCCAAGCATGCAAGGTTAGTTTGTCTCTGTTAATGTAATTCTCATATTATTAGATATTATTACATAAAGGACAATCTTCATAAATACTAAAAAGGCTTCAGTGTGCTTTCATGATTTAAAAAGGTTTTATACAGCCATGCTTCCTTACTATGATAAAATTTCATCAATCTCAAGTCAATTTTTATGGTTAATAGGAAAAGCATATTAGAATCATATCTATTAATGTCAGGAATTAATGATATTTAATATCATTACCATCACTTTACATTGTTTTAAGTAATGCAAAAAAAGATAAATGTATACTGTATGATTACATGGATAAAAAAGTTCTAGAACATCAGCTGAAAATCTTTTATAAAGGATATACTATTCAATGAAATGTGTAAAGGGAAAATAACAACAACAAAATCTATAGTCTTCATAGAATTAGAAGCTATTGAAGGAAGAAATATTATTTACAGGAGGCCTCCCTCAAAGATAATGTCCCCAGTTAACAATCTGACAAATATATAAGATCTATATTAAGAAGGGGAAAAATTATGCATTAGATATGATACAAAAAACAAATGCAAGATATCTCCCTTAGATCCAGTTTGATGAAGACATTAATTCTAACTTAATCTGTTAATATAAAGTGTATATCCAACAAAATACATAAAATTTCAGATAAGCTAATGCTTACAAACAAGATAAAGTTAATAAATTAGCAAAAAAATAGGTTAAAATTTAAAAACACACACACAAAGAAATAAGAAAGGACTAACCTCTGTCAGATAGCAGATTATAAGTTACTATAATTAGTGCTTGGCACTGAGTCAAAAATAAGTTTCTCTATGAATCAGAGTACAGAATTAGGAAATCAGGAATACAATCAAATACTACATAGAAATTCAGTATGTGAAATTTTACTGATAAAAATATTAAGTATATGCAGTGTGTGATTTTGCATATTAGTGGGAAAGGATAGGTATTCAATAAATTTTATTTTGAAGGTAATCAACAAAAAATTTAAAACTTTCTTATTTTATATCTTACATTTTAATCAAATTCTTAAGTTTGAACATCTAAAGTTTAAGACATGGGAGCACTAATGTGCTAGATGGAAACATGAATTTTTTTTAATAATCTCAATTTTGATACATAGAAATATTTGAGTAAATTATATACTATCAAGATAAATTTGCTACATGATTCTCATTTTTTCTGTTACAAAATTTTATTTAAAAACCTAAAGAACAATGACAAATATGATATATTTGGGATATTTCTATATAAATATGTAAAGAACTCTTACAAATCTGTAAGGAAAAGACCAAAAACTCATCAGAAAATGGATAAAGGTCATGAACAATTCAGTTCACAGAAAAAAAGGGCTTTTAAACATTTGAAAAGATGTTCAGTCTCACTCCTGAAAGGGCAATACAATGGAATCCAAATACTATACCCCTGTTACATGTATCATATTGCCAATAAAGAAAACATTTAATAACACTATTTGCCAAGATCATTAGAAACCAGGTATTTTCACTCATTTCAAGTCATTGTGTAACTCAGCATAACATGTTGAAGGGCAAACTTATATTATCCATCAAGGTTACAAGGTACATATCCTCTGAACCAACAATTTCACTACTAAGACCTTTCTGCTGATTAACTTGTTCATGTAAAATCAATGTATACTTAGTGTTATTCATTACAGCATCTTTTGCAATGAGAAGAGACTGGGGGAGAATCTAAATGTTCATCAAAAAGGCATTGATTAAATAAATTATGATATATAGTCACTTGTCACCTAACATTTCACTTCACAGAGTCACAAGCACAGCAGTGGTACTAACAGGCTGCACCACAGAGCACAGTCATACCACCCAGGTTTGTGAACGACACGCTATGGTATGCACACAATGAAAAAATTTTGCCTAATGACATATATTACTATTCTTGTGGACTATTATGCAGCTTTGAAAAAGAAAAAGCTGCATTATAACTATTAATATGAAAAAAAATGTGAAAAACTAAGGTTCAAGGTAAATGTTGATTTTAAAAAGTGATGTGCAGGGTAAAAGGTTTAATGTTGTCCATTATTCATCAACAACTGGTAAAAAAAAATACATGCCCCTAAGTTTCTGTATATGTACAGGATACTCTCAGATATACAGGAAACATAAAGAATGTCACCATCAGAGAGGGGACATGGGAAGCTGAGGGATAGGAGACACATGAGACTGACTCTGCCCACTTACATTCTCCGTTTTCTGAATGCCATATCCCATGCATGTCTTTTATACAATGTCCTATGCACCCAGGGGTGCTCTGCACCCAGAGTAGAAGTTTGTGTGTCTCTACCAGAATCAGCCTTTTGGTTCCAGCTCCTCTTCACAGCCCCCACTCACAAAACTGCATCCTACAACACCTTGTTTCTTCCTATCTTTACTGTTTTTTAGTAGCTGCCCATCCACAGACCTTCAAATCCTGCCAAATCTGCAAGTCTCCTTGTCACATTCCCAGGAACCCTCCCTTCTCAGGACCCATAACTTTGAAATCAGGTCAAAATAGAGCAGAAGCCTCCAATCAACAAACTGCATTTAAAATGCAGCTTCTGCCACCCAGGTTCCCTGAGGTTTGTACCACCTGCGCTTGCAGTTGCCAGTCAAAATGCAATTTAAGAACAGGGTTTTATTTACAAGAGAAATTAACAGGGAAAACAAAAAGCCCTTATAGCCACAAGTGGCAGTTATCTTACCCCAGTCACCATTTTCAGCCCCAAAGGTCCCAAAAACACATGTCCATGATGGTGCCCCTTTGCCCCTCCAAACCTGAGGCAGGCACTCTACAAAGTTCAGTCTTTCTCCAGCATCTTCTCTGCTTCTTCTCTCTCCAGTGTTCTGAGCTGCTCTACCTCTCCAAAGCTCTTCAAACTTTTTCAACAAATACTGATGCACACATCAGTTTTCCAAACCCCTGGTTATCCTCAAGTACCAGCTCACTGTTCCAGGGGTCTTCTGCCCTGCCTGGCCATTCTCATGTCTCTCCTCTCCCCAAAAGTCTCTCTTCTCAGCCTCTGCTCCTTTCCTTTTACCTTTTTTTTTCCTCCTGAAAACCAGAGGTACCAACCAATTACCCCCCACACACCCTCTTGGTGCCACATTTTCTCTTTCCCACCTAGCGCTTGCAAGAAGTAGAAGAAGGAAGTACCCTTATCCTGTTTAATCTATCTTTTACCTTTATGTTTTTCAGACACGGCTAATGGCATCAATGCCTAAATTTTAATACTGCCCATACTGGGGTCCCGGCTTCAATCTCTCCTGGTTTATTTCCTGCTATCAATCACATCTGTGCGACTTGAGCATAAATTCTTAGGCACAGTTTGCATCCCTGTAAGCCATGCTGCATTAAGAGCACTAGGTGCTTGGTGGGAGAGACAAGATGGAGATTCACTTCTAATGCCCTTGTTGATAATCTCCCTCCTCACAGCTTCCAGGGAGCCAGTGTGAATGCAGAGTCTGCTGGGAAAGAAGGGCACCCTTGTACCCTTGACCAGAGGGAAGCTCAAGTGAGCATGCCTGCCAGTTCTGAAATGACAGTAAAAGCCCATTGCCTTGCCCATCAGCCTGTGTCCCTCAGCCAGCAGTCCCAGGAGCCCTGGCACCCAACCTGACTTTCCATATGAGTTGCGTATCACTCTTTTTACTGAATCTACTTTGTGTTCCAGATACACCTGCTTTCAGCCCTCAGAGTTCAAGGAGGTTCAGAGGGAGGACACGGGAAAAATTTCTTGACCTGCAGCTGGCAGATTAGTCTAAAACACACTCTTGCAACCGGGTCGAAGATTTTGGAGACAATGGACTTGAAGACTGCAGCTCCAGACCTGGCCATCAGGTTGAGTCTTTCCTTAATCACTGCTCCTTTTTTTTTTTTTCCTAATTTTTTGAGACTAGGTCTCACTATTTTTGCCCGTGGAACCACAGGCTCACACTGCCCGGGGTACCACAGATTCAAGCAATCCCCAGCCTCAGCTTCCCAGGTAGCTGCGATGACAGATGCACCACCATACCCAGCTATATTTTTTGGAACTAAGTCTCCCTGCATTGCCCCCGGTGGGACTCGAACCGCGATCCCTGGTCCCCATTGCGCCTTCCTAGGCTGCCGCTTACAGGCAAGCTCCATCATGCCCAGCAATCACTGCTCCTTTTCCCAATCTATGGCAGTGATTGGGGCAGAAATCGACAACAGAGCCAGTGAAATGCTTGCGCTGCCGGGCAAGTCCGGAAGCCCCTGAAGCCCCAGAGCTTCCTGTTCACAGACCAACACACAGGAAGCCTGGGGAGTGAAGAGGCTCCTGCCCTGTCCTCCTCACAAGCCCCCTTTCCAAGACTGGGTGCTCAATTATTCATTTGGGGTGGATTCTTTCTCTTTTTCGGCTGCCCCTCTTTTGATCTCTTTTGGTGCAGTGATGCTGTTAACAAAAAATACAGCATGTTTGAGACAAAGTGTGTGCGATTCCTCTTTCAGAAAGGAGGCCTTTGAAGAAAAGGCGAGTGACCGGAATAAAGAGAGAGAGCCTCCAGGGAGGGGCTGCAGGTTGCTAGGCAGGAGGCAGGAGGAGGGAAGGAGGGGTGCCTGCTTAGGAGGGCAGGCTTTGATCTCTCCAGCAGGCTTTGGCCTTCTATGGTCTCTTTATTGTTGGGAGAAGGGAAGTCTTCTGCGGAGGTGTGGAGTGAAGCGATTGAGAAATGGGGATGAGGTTCTAAGTCTAAAATGATAGGCATGCCAGGGTTCTGTCCCACAGTCTCCAGAGTACATCCTCTGGACATATCTTCCCATAAGTCTCTCCCCAAAGACATGTGAACATGCCCATACACACTCATACATTCACTCGTAGTACACACAAACATTCACACCTACATGCATGCCCATTCACACATACACATCCATGCTCACACTCACCCACAGATGTTCACTCATTCATACCTGCTCAGACTCATCTGTATGCACATATTTATGCTCACACATGCTCATCCATTTACATGCACATACATTTGCACAATGCACAGTCACACCAGCACACACTCATTCACACCTATGCAATGCTCACTTGCACTCTCACACCTGTGTACTCTCTCCACATCCCACACAGGCACATACCATACCCCTAGACTCTGTTAGGTCAAATTCCTCTCCACAGCCCTTGGTCTGGAACTTGACCCTGAGTGTCTCCACAAAGCTCTTCCCTGAGCTGCTAAGCGAATCCCCTTATGCCACAGCAATAGTGACTAATAGCAGCTTATTATGTGGTAGATATTAATACCAGATGATCTTCAATATGAGACAAGCCTTCAGGCCAGGACACAGCTGTGAGGGAGGAATTCCAGTTCTCTGAAACAGGTGGTTGTAGACTGCGGCCATGAGCTAGTCTTCTCACTCCACTAGACAATCACCTAGGGTTTTCAGACCCCTGAAAGAGGGAAGTTGAAACACCAGGTTTGAAGAGCAGACCCTTGTATGCTTGGTTCATCACACTGAAAGGCATCATCTTGACCCCTGCAATCCATGAAATAAATGTTTCTTAAGATGACATTTTAGAGCCTAACCTGACTCTAACTGTACAGACTGAGATGTATCTTCCCTTGGACCCAGGGCCATGGCAGGTGGGCCACATACACGGTCAGCAAGTGGGATTGAGTGATAGTGGAAAACACTGCCTCCATCCCTGCCCCTTGCTGGAGCCTTCTGCCTAGTCCCTTTGATCAGCAAGTTCAGTTCACTGTGGAGGGTTCTTCAGGGCAGTGGGCTATCCTGACAGACCCCAGGTTCACTCTCTCCCCTCCCATCATCCTCCACCTTCAGCCTAAGCCAGTCACACTTACTCTCACCTCAGGAGGAGACCTCCGGATGTCTCCAGGGCAGGAAAGCAGTGTGAGCAAGGACACAGTTTCTCCACCACCACGGACCAGCTCCGGCAGATTACTCAAGTGTTCTAATTCTAGTTTTCTGTCATGATGCCAGGTAGAGTTTCTAACCCTCAGCCTTGTAGCTCCAGTGCAACCCCTTTCTGGGACAGCTGCCTGGACATCAAGTGCCACTTATCTCTCTGCTTGGAGGCCATTAGTACCACAGACCTAGAAGCTCAAAATCTGAGCTTACACTCTTCTACCTGAACCAACTTCCCTTGTAGCTCCTCAACTCAGGAAGTATCAGCTCCATCCTCCTACTGTGCCTACACAAGACAGGGCTGCCCCCACACTCCAAAGTCCAGTCCTCCTAGGTGGACCTTCAAACTATCCTCCCACTTGAATCCCCTTCTCCCATATCACCTCTTCAGCATCATCTTCCCAAGCTGCCTCAACTATGGACACCAGTGAGTAGTGGTGTCACCCTATAACATTTATGTCACTTAGACCCTGCCATCTCATTGCTTTTGAGTGAAAGCCAAAACCTTTCAAAACCTCCCAGCCCCCAGGCTTTTCTGTTTTCACCTGTACTCACATGTGCTCTCCATTTCCCTTCTAGTCCAATGTAGCAGGGGTGCACATTGCCTTGTTTCCAAAACTTGCCAGGCCCTCTCCTGCCTCAAGACCTTTGCAAGTGCTGTACCCTCTCCCTGGAAGGTTTTTCCCCAGATAGATACATGGAAACACCTTCATAATAGCTTCAAGACTTTGCTCAAAGGTCACTCCTCAGCCAGCCTCTCCTGAAGCCATTCCCTAATGAGACCCCCTTTGTTTCCCTGACTCTTCATGGTTCTCCATGGTCCTCCATGACATATAGCATATTCTCTCTCTCTCTTTCTCTTTCTCTCTTTCTCTCTCTCTTTCTTTTTTCTTTCTTTTTTCTTCCTTTCTTTCTTCTAGCATATTCTTTCTTTCTTCCCAGCATATTCTCTTTATTAAGAATATATTTCTATGTGCAATGTCTCCCCTTACTTGAATGGGTCTCCATGAAGATATCATTTTTACCTTGTGGTATTTACCAGAACCGAAGTTAGCCTCTTATGTGGGAGTAGATAATGAGCCGTTGTTAGTGAGTGAATGAATGGGTGACAAAGTGAGTGGAAATGATTAAGCACTGATTAGCTATCAGACACTATCAAAATTTTCATGCATATTTACTCCTCAGTCTTTACTTTGACTCTGTGAACTAGGTAGCTTTGTAACCCCCATAAATAACACAAGAGCTGAAGCCTGTTGTGATTTCCTGGAAAGAAAAAGTGAGGTGGCATATGCAAAGTATATGCTCCTAGCAAATAATCAATGGTGAAAACTGTCGATATTGCCAGTAGCAGTCTATTGATGGATACTGTTTTCTGAGCACTCTCTCCCCACACACACACCCAGTCCAGTGCTGAGTACCAGGGGCAGCTGGGCTGGATGGAGAAAAAAGAACAGCTTGATGGAAAGGGCCACGGGTCAGCCTCTGGGAGAATCCACAGTCCACCCCACCTCAGGGGCTTAGGTGAGTGTTCTGTGTGAGCTGGGCAAGGATCAAGGTTAAGTCCCAAGTGTGAGGGCAAAACAACTGGTACAGGCTTATAGGGCAGGAGGACATCATGGGAGTCTGTGTCAACTGTTTGCTGGTCCCCCTCACTCCACTCCCACCATGAACCTTTCTTCTTGCTGCTCAGTGTCAGGTTGTGTCCCTTTCTTGGCTGCTGATTCCTCATCTAAAAACTCTGTAAAATCCACCATTGCATCACGGCCTTGAACATTTCCTTCCAGCTCTCAAATGCTGTCTTTCTGCTTCCTGACCAGATGCACAAAAACTGCAAGACCCCCTAATGGTCGCCTGTCCAGGGGAGTGGGATCAGTGGGACCCACAAATGGTTTTTGTTTATCATCAGCAGGCAGACTGGTAGGGGTCAGGTGAGGCTTCCTTGGAGGGCCCCTGCTTGAAGGCCAGTTCAGATGTGGAATCCCCAAAGTGCTGACTCCAGAGAGTACCCATCCCCCACCTTGCTCATTTCCTATGCATTGAACTTCAAACACCAGGGAAGCACCTTGGCAGCCAGACAGGGGATTTGGCCATTATATTCTCACTCACTCCTTTTTCCCTTCATCTCCCTCAAGACAGGATTATGAGTTGCACCTATTAATTCTTGTCTGGAAGCAACAAACCTAGCTTTTCTGATATGGGGTTCTATAAACTGGCTCCTCCCTCATCTGTGGCAGGGGAGGGGCTGGAGCTGCTCTTTTCTCTCTAGCACTTCTGGGTCAGGCTGTGAGGGCAGAGCTAGCTGGTCTGGATGCTCCCAGGCCACCTCCCCAAGGGCAACAGACAGGGAAGGAAAGTATGTCTGTCTGATGCTTAGGATTCTTTCAGAGGGTAACATCTGGAAATCTCCTTCCTGCTCCCCAGGAAAATGAAGCTGTAGGAGTAAATATGCGCCTGGAGACCTAATTGACTCATCTGCTTTTGACTAGGTGCCTCCCCATTCCAGGTTCCATGTGAGGTCCAGGCTGCTGGGATTAAGGGCATGGGCTGGTGGGGAGGCAGACAAAGGCACCAAAGGCAGTGACTTTATACTGTAAGTGTACCCCAGTGAGAGCACAAGGGCATCAGACCCTGCTGGGGGAGTTGAGTAAAATTCATCACAGGACATGGTGCCCACGTGGGCTTTTAAAGGTTATGGGGCAATCATGGGAGACTGGGGGTCATGGAGGGAACAAAATAAATGTAGGCTCAGAGTCTGCAAGACACAAGGTGTATTTCCCCAATCATGTGCATGCTATAGGGCTGAACAAAACCATTTGTATGGGGAAGAAGCAGATGATTGAGAGAAGTGAATTTAGTCCACTGAGGTTAAGGTGTGTAGATGTTCTGACAGTGTGATGGGGGAGTTGCCTGAGGATGTTATGCAAGGGCCCCAGATGATATCTGCTGCAGTGGGGAGAGAAAGATGAGACTGAAGTGGGGGAGTTGTGCGAGAACAAAGGACAGAGGAAATCCATGAGGAGGGCAGTCTAGCGATCACCTGGCAGGGATGGTGTAGCTGAGCTAAGCCATGAATAGGAAACAGATCAGAACCGTATTTAGAAGAAAGACTTGACAAGTCTTGGAGACTGATTCAATGATCAAATTGAAAGGAATGAGGAAACAGAAAGAAAAGGAAAGGGAGGGGAACATTCTAGATTACTTATTTTGGTGTCTGGGTGGATGATAGTGACATTTGCTGCATAAAAATACACAGTGAGAGGAGCAGATTTGCCGGGGAGATGACAAGCTAGCTTTCAGGGAATTGAGTAGAAGTGCAAAGACACCAAAGAAGAGCTGAGAGAAGGGGTGGGGCACAGGAGAGCAGCTAGGCTGGGGAGGGACTGCCCACAAGGTCACGACTAAGGGCCACAAAGGTAGCAGAGGGGGCACAATTTCCCCTGGAGCTTTCATGGAGTGGAAGAAGCAGCCACAGCTGGCGAGGATTCAACTCTGGAAAATGTCAACAATGAATTGGAACGTTGCCTCACACCGACCACATAAACATCCTTGGAGCCAAAAAAGGGAACTTGCTCACAGTCTCAGAGGCTGTCTCTGTGCTCCCTACCATGCTTGTGGAAAGCTCTGAGAAAAAGGGCGCTTCATCTGGGCTCCTTCTGGAGTCCTGGCTTCTGCAGCATTACCCTCCTCATGTGCACTTCATCAAGATAGGAGCTGTCCCCGGCTCCCCAAACCAGCCATGACCAACATCCCCTCACTCCTACTGCCAGCAGAAGGCAGTGTCCCTCCTAGGAGATGGGCCTTGCCGTCCAATTGATGGCAGTCTCCACAACCCAGACTGCTCATGGCTTTCTCAGCTAGCTCCTGGACCTACCCTTTGCCCCGTCTAACACACCCTTTGTCTCCATGGATCTTAAGTTGCCAGTTAACCCTCATGTATCGTAAAATCCAAGTCCTGGGGTCCTGGTCCTAGCCCCTATCGAGTGGCTAGGGCCTCACACTCTGAAGTAATGCAGGAGGGTGTCTGAGAATGCCTGTGCTCCATCTCACATCACATAGGTCCCTGAGTTTCCTGCTTTGATGAGGATGCCCCCTGAAGTTGGCTTGCTTCACCAGTGACTTAGACACCTTTCTAATGGGCACTGTCTTGCCAGTGAGGCTGAAAACTCTTCCACCTTAGAGAAAATATAAAAACAGACAACAGGCTTCTCTTGATTGCCCCTGTTTTATTTGACCTTTGTTTCATCCAAACCCAGTCCTCAAATCCTGGATAGGATAGGATTCCTCTGTCTCTGTCTCATGCCCCTGACCTTTGCCTCTCTCCAGCTACAGGAAATTTCCCATAGTGCTGTGTTGATACACAGCAATCACTTAATAATAGCTCTTTGAAGCCAGTTATGGATACAGCAGGTGCTTGGTGTTCTTGCTGCAGGCTCAGTGGGAAGCAAGGTGATGAAATCACCTCCCCTAGGCTTAGTCCTAGGCTTTTTTCTTCCTTCAATTCTTCCCTCTTCATATTCTCTCTTCTTCCTCTATCAATATGTGCACAGTCTTTACTGTCATTCAATGTAAATATGCCAGCAATCTAAAGTGCTCTCTAACCCAAGAAACTGCCTGCTTAAGTGGGGTTCATACTGGGCCCTTATCCTGGAGGGAGTTGTGTTCCAGGTGGGAGGAGGGGCTCTGGTTTCCCTGGCAGCCAGCAGTAAAGTGGGAGACTTTCCCTAAAGTTCCAACTTTCAGAACCTCATGAAGTTCCTCTTCAGGGAAAGAAGACAAATGAGCATTTATCAGGAGCTTCTGAGTACAGGCTATACAGGGGTTGGCAGTGGGAGAGTGTCTCCTTTCCTTTTTAGGACAAATCAGATCACCCCTTTCTCAGATGAGGAGCGCTGAGGAGGTAGGCTTGGGCTTTGTGTGTGCCCCTAGAGTTCAGTTCCAGAGAGCGGGGAGACTTCAATGGAGCTGGGGCGCACCCCACCCTCTTGTTTGCAGTTTTGTTGTCTGAGTGTTGCAGCTGGACTGAATAACCCCTGAGAACACCGGGCTCCTTTTCACCCTCGGGTGATGAGAGGGTGGAAAGAGAGGGACCCTCAGCTGGAGGAGGACTGCAGTGCCCCTTGGGGAGGCAGCTGACTGTCCTTCCCACCTCGCCTCATGACAGTCCGGCATGGGAGCTGGTGGAGCAGGGCCCAGGCCACTGGTCACCATCCTGAGGTGGACCAGATGAGCCCTGCAGGCTCCCTGGAGGCTTGCCTGGGCCACCTGCTCAAAGACAGGGAACTTGGGGGGGAGAGATTTGTGGGGGGAAGGATTAAATTAGGCTGGGCTTGGAGAGAGAGGCTGGGATCAAATCATGGAAAAGGATGGAGAGGATTTCTCTGGGGGTCAGTTTCCTTTGTTCCAAGAGTGCGTGCAGGCTGTTCTCAGTGGTGTTCCAGGAAAGCACATCTGCCCTTTAGCTTCAGGACCTCTAGAGTTAGAGGGGACATAGTAGTCTCCTCTTAAGGAGGCAGCCTAAATCAGTGGCCTTGGAGGCCAGATAGCAGGGTTTTGACTGGTGGTGGGGACAAGCGAAGGTATTCCAGGCGAAGGATGGCAGCATAAGGCATGGAGTCTAGAACTATACATATTCCTGGGCCAGTAGGCAGGGCAGCAGCCTCATACCCAAGCACTGGCAGCAGCATCCTCATTAATACTCCCTAAACCTCCTACTAAACAAGGGAGCAGAGCTAAAAATAACCCAACAAGCAGGAGAACAAAAGGCATTCAGAGCCAAGCCCCTCCCTACACCCTATTCCTTCTCTTCCCAGAGACTCTACCCCAGCCCCTCAGCCTGCACCCCAGCTCCACTGAAACACAGCAAGAGACTCGGTGTGCAAAGACCTATAACAACAGACAGGTGAGGCGCTCCATCCCCTTGTGTGCCAATCACTTCTGCCTGTCCGCATGTTCGCAGTCACAGACGTGTTCATGTGCAGATGCAAGCTGACATCACACTGTACAAGTACATGTGAGTATAAGCATGGACACAGGCAAGCTGCATAAACTGCAATCTGCTAGCATGGATAACCCCACCATAAAGGCCCCCATAAGCTGCCTTGGGAGCGGTGACTCCCACCCCTCCCTGTGAGCTTAGCCCATTGGATGAGCCTATTCATCTTAATTTCCTGATTCTTCACCTCCATCAGCTGCTTCACTACCCCTGATGAGCCAGACTTAGAGACTGGACTACAGTGCGAACTTTCTCAAGGGAAGTTGAAGAAGAGAAAGCCAGAAAATACTTAATTTCTGAATGAGCTGAAAGTGCTGATAACCAGTTTATAGGGAGAAAATTTGTAGCTTATAGTCTCGGGGAACTGAGTTTCTAGTTCATTTCCATCTTCATGAGAGGAAGGCCTGGGGACTGGCTGAGGGCAAGAGATGTTGGTTCCCAAAATGAAACCAGTGCCTTTTTTCATGGTGCTGTCATACAGAAAAGCAGAGACCTGCATCTTCCAGGAGGAGGAGGAGGTTTTTCTTGGTGCTGTCATACAGAAAAGCAGAGA
>PVHY01003957.1:0-100203 GCA_004024945.1 Uropsilus gracilis
AGGGATGGAGAAAGAATTGGGGGAGGGGAGTACAATATAATTTAAAATGTATGAAGATTAAAAGCTCTAGCAGGTGTTTGATGCTAAATAATTACTAGATGTTACTTTGGAATAATAATAACCTGAAAAAGTAGCCCCTTTCCCAAATAACCTTCAAGAAATACTGCTTTTGATTTTGGTCTACAATCAGATGCACAGAAAAAAAACACAAAATGCCCAGTTAAATATGAATTTCTGATAAACTGAATATTCTTTTAAAATAACATGTCCCTTGCACCATTGGGGACATGCTTATTTATCTAAAATTCAAATTTAACTGGGTATCTTGTGTTTTTATATGCTAAATGTAGCAAACAGTCTAGAAGGAGGTTTTTTTCACAAGTTTTATTTTATGCAAATTGAAACTTTCACATTTCAAATCAATTTTCACTAACTTAAAATGCCACACATTTTATTCTTACATTCTTGTTTGTTTGTTTGTTTGTTTGTTTTCATAGATCTCAGTAAAATATACAACCATGTAGACTTTTCAAAAAGTTTAGTAAACTGGCTACAGGCTTTCCTTCTTTATAGCTAATCTTCTTTCTATAGACTGAAATGGTGTTAATGTTTAGGAAATACTGCATGAGGGCTGAGGATAAAATGGTGAGTAACAAGAGGGACAGTTTCTACCTTCATAAAGATGAGGGAAGGAAATATACAACCAATAACCACTACTCCATGAAACTTCCGACATGATTTTTAAGAGAGGAAAGAGCAATAATTATTGTCGGGCTATTTGTTTACACATCTTGAGCTAAAACACATATTTGATATGCTAGAAAAACTATGGTTGGCAAGAGAGTGCACTCCTCCAACCATCTGCATTGTTTTTCTTATTTTTGCAAGTCTCAGAAGCTGTTGTTCAATTCCTTTGACTCAACGAGGAAATTCTGATGTACTTTTTCATTCCATTCTTTCCCTTTTGTGCATTTATGACACCCTGTTTTTACTATTATTTAAAGATAAAACACCTGTCATTTTCTTCTCTAACATATCCATATCCTGACTACTTTCCTTCCAATCCCCCAAGTTGGGACCTTTTAAAAATTTGAAAAGTCTCACCTATTGCACCAGCCTCCTAGAGAAAACAGTTTTGTAACTTTAGATCACTGTGAGGTCTCTGCAGTTCATCTTTTTCGTTTCAAGAAACTTTCTTTAGCTCCTACGTCACACATTCCAGGAGAGGCTTTGATTATCCACTTACATTTAACAATTGTGAATATATGAAAAGTTTGTGGCTTCCCAATCTTCCATTTCTCATTATCTTCTCCTAACTCAAAGTTTCTCAACCTTGGCTTTGCTGACTCTGTACAAGATTGTTTGAGGAGGGATGAGCTGTCCTGTACTTTGTAAAGAATTTAGCAGTATCTTTGGCCTCAACCGTGTCGGTGGAATCCCTCACTTGTGACAACCAAAACTATCTCTGGTTATGACCAAATTCCAGAGAAGGGCAATGGGGATAGAATGGTTCCCACTTGAGAACCTCTTTCCCAACTTCCAAGTTCCTGTTTTCTTTTCACCTGGTGATGATTATCTTCATGTGGAGAAAAATATAGAGTGATCAATTGTCCCAACTTGCCTAAAGCAGAAGAGTTTCCTAGGAGTCAGAACTTTCAATGCCAAGATGGATAAAGACCTGGGCAAACCAGGATAAATTAGTCATCCTGCTGGCTGATAAAGTCTTCAAACTACCAAATATCTTCCATACATTCTGCCAGATAAATGTTATCTTAGCTAAATGCTGAGTTATTGGTTTAAATTTATCTTCTCAGTAGCCTAAGCCCACTTTCTGGTATGAAGAGGGCCAGGTGAAAAAAAATGTTTTTCCAGGGTGAAAAACATTTGTTTTTCCAGGGTGAAAACTTACAAGATTTCCTCTCTGTCCTTGTAGGGCAAGAATTTTACCAAAATATGTAAAAATACACCTTAGTTTTTTCCCCAATCACTTGGGACTGGAAGATACTTAATTCTCTCCCACTGCAGATCCATGTGTGTCATTAGCTCAGGAAATTTTTCTTCTATTACATATTCAATTATTGTCTCTCCTCATCTTTTTCTTCTCTGTCATTTCTTTAGTTTGCATGCCACCTCACTTAGCTCTATCTACTCCAAATCTCAGTGACTATTTTCCCCTTCAAATTGCCTACTTATTGTTTAATGTTAAATAACATCATGGGCTTTTATGCTCAGAAAGACTTTTTGGTACTGTTCTTCAATCTCCTCTAAGATTTTATTTTGGTTCAGGTGGATGCCAGTCCTCTGTAGCAGCTCAGTTTCACTGGGGACAGAGTTTGTTTGATTTGTTCTCCCTTATTCTGACTCCCAAACCCCCTCAAGCACATTACTATTCTCCTATGTAGTCTGGGATTCTGATTCAACTACTGCGACCCCTCGAGTTGTGAAAACAGGGCCAAATCTTCCCATGTGGTCTTCCTTAGGTTCCTGGCAGGATACCAAGAATACCCCTCTGCTCCCTGCCTTCCTAATCTCCACCCAGCCTCAGAGGGCAAGGAAACAGAAGACCATCAATTCAGATCGCTAGCGCACTTTGGAAAGCAGAGAGACTGTGCTGAGTATATACTTGCCCAATTCACTATCACTCTCTTCCCTGCTGTCTATCTTATCTTCATTTACTTCTTCTCTAACACTCTTCCTTTCTTTCTATTTTGCTTCCATTCCTTATATAAATTTGAGTTTCTGACCTATATCATTTTCCTTCTTTCTCAAGAATTTCTTTTACCATTTTTTTGTAAGAAATGGTGGCAAATTCCCTCAATTTCTGATTGTCTAAAGAAGATTATTTCTCCTTTACGGTTGAAGGATATCTCATTGGAATCAAAATTTTAAGTTGCTGATTTTACCTCTCAACATTTTAAATGTTTTGTTCCACTCTCATGGAGTCTTTTATATGGCACCTTTATATGGAGTCGCTTACATGACTTTTGAAGAAAAATCTAAATACAATTCTTGCTCCTCTACAGGTTAGGTAACCCCAGGGCTTCCTTCAATATTTTCTCTTTCTCCTTGACTTCTACACTTTAAATGTGATGTGCCTAGGTGTGATTTGTTGGGATTTATCCTACTTTGTGTTCCCAGAGCTAGGTGACCCTTTAGTTTGGTGTCTATCATTAATTTTAGGAAATTCTCAAACATTATTTTTTATTTTATTTTTTATTAGATTGCACACACACACATATATATACTTATATTTACATTATTGTATACACCAAGGTGGTTCTCCCACCACATTGTCACCCATGAACCATCATCTTAACCTCTAACTTTTAAATTCCTTTGTTTCTCTCTCTTTTCCTTTGTCATCCTTTTTATACCAATAGAATAGTTTTCTAATTGTACGTTAGGTCTTGCACATTTTTTTCCTGACTTTTTCATTCTCTTTACTCCTTACCTCATTTGGAAATGTCTACATATATTTCTTCAAATTCACTGATTTTTTTTTCCTCAGAAATTTCCAGCCCAGTGATGAACCATGAAAGGTATTCTTCATTTCTGCCATAGTGGTTTTTGATTGCAAGGTTTCTTTTTGATTCTTTGAGATTTTATCCTCTCTGCTTATATTATCTATCTGTTCTTGCATGTTGTCCACTTTTTAAATTAAAGACTACTAATCATAGTTAATTTGAATTCTCAGTTTGATAATTCCAATATCTCTGTCATATCTGAGTCTGGTTCTGATGTTTGCTCTGTCTCTTCAGACTACATCTTTTGTCTTTTAGTATGCCTTGTAATTTTTGTTGACTGTTGGCTGTGATGCTCTAGATAAATGGAATCCAGTTCTGGTTCCCATGCTCATTTCTACTCCTGAGATCTGCTCCAGAACTGTGACTTTCTTAATCTGTCTGTCTGCCTTCTAATTTGAGAGACAGTGGTCTGCCCAGTGACCTCAATATTCTGAATCTAATGTGAGTTGTTGATTTTCAGTTTGTTAAGCTCTTTCCTTTCTGTGAAGATGAAAGTAATGGCTTTCAAATTTTTACATGCCAGACTATAAATTGACAATCTTCCCTTCTCTTTACACCACCATCAACAACACTCTGATCTCTACAGATCAAGATATAGTTTACTTTATTTGCCTCTCCAAGACTCTTTCCACTAACTACAGACTCTTGTCAAGTCCACAGGGAAGAAATCCTGCACCAACCAGGAGGAACAGATTCAGCCAGAGGTGGATGCATCCTACATTCTCCAGTCTGGCATACCTGCTAACTGCAGTGAGTGTCAAATCACTGGAATCCTATGTATTGAAAGATTGCCCGAACTCATTCAAGTTGCTCTTCCCAGATCCCTTTATCCACCTGCACCCAATTAGCTACCAAATCAAATGTATATTCTGTCTCTTCTCTTCCTTTTCCTGCTGCCACCAGTCTGGCCCAGGTCCTCATCCCTCCTGCTCTCTGCATTTCTAATCTTCATTCTCATTGATCTCCCACAAACAAGCTTCTCCTAGCCAAACTAAAATTGTACACATTTTCCCAACACCTGGGCGCTTCCTACTCTCTGCCTTTTCCTTATCATTTCAGCTCTGTCATCCAAAATGCTTTTTTGGTTTGCAAACTTCACTCACTTACCTCATTTATAAGCCCTTTCCTCATCCTCACAACTAAAAGTTAGCTCTCATTTGCCCTTTCCCACCCCCCCCTCTCCCTTTTCTCATTCATTTCAGGATTTACATTCTCCTTATTAAGGCATCACTGACTTCTGGACAACGGTCTTTTCTGTTTATAGCATTTCTACTTTCTAGAGGACAAAATTTGTGCCATGCTACTAATCTCCATATTCTCTCACAATATCTAACACAATGCTTTGCAAACAGTAGTTACTCAACACATAGGTACTTAACTTCATTGAAGGCATGCTACTTTCAGAAGACAAGCCATTGGTTTTTGGCACAGTAGTTATGCTTTGTTATGTACTGAATATAAATTATAATGAATGGAGGGGGGCATCCAAGGGGATCTTTGTTCTTGCCTCAGTGAGGAAAGAATTCAATATGGAGACCAGAGTTAGGCAGAAAAACAAGAGATTTATTGAAAGATAAGAAAGACAAGAAAGCTCCCTGCTTTCTTGACCAGACAAGAGCAGAATGGAGTCCCAAGCAGCTGATAAGGGAGCAAGACACGGGTGTTTTTATGAGTATCATGGACAAGGACTAGGGGTTCTGCTGTTTTGTGTCTCTACATTGTGTCTTGCTGACAGGTTGGGGCACATGGAGTCTCCTTGGTGACTAAGGACTGCTAAGTCTCTCAGGTACCTGGCTTCCTGTCCTGAATGAACTATGGCCCATTGCTTTAGAATTGTGTTACTGTGTTGGTGTTTCAATTTTTCTTGGCTTGGAGTATTCTGACCCCAACTGATTATTCCTCATTATATAATGTTTGATAAATGACCTTAGGATATCTGGGCTTGGGGATCCCCTGGCTTTAGCAAACTACCTGAACTCATTTCTCAACTTCCTCAGTTAAGAGTATATCCTTCAGCTTCACAAAGGAAAAATTGGAGACTTTGATGAATTCCAAATTTTAGAACCCAGAACTGTTCATACAAATTCTTAACCCCTCCTTTATAATGTTTCTGTCAACAGACTGGTGTTTGCCAAGTCAACATGGTTAGTACATTTTTAAATCCTCATTCAACTTCTCCTATTTGATGACCATTTTACCTAAAGGAACAAAGTTTTCAGTGATTTCATGAATTCGACTGTGTGTGTGTCAGGAGTATACAGTGGCTGACAAGCCTCACCACCACTTGTTTTTTCATCTCCCCAAATGACAAATTACTATAAATTATGAACCTCAAGTTGACCTTCAGTGACCACCACAACTATTAAATACACATAGCTATGAAATTACTATGCTGAGGAGAATATTCGAATTATCTGCTACTTGCCATCGATAAAATTTAGTGCCAGCAATAAATAACTCAAGGTTTGGAATATTACCCCTGCCTCCACTCATTTTTCCCTCCACCTCCTTGGAAACTACACAACTACCGCAATCATCAGCACTGACATTCTTAACCACTAGAGCAAGATAAACTTTTTCCACTGATTTTTTTTTGATTGTGGTAAAATACAAGTAACATAAATTTGCCATCAGTGACATTTAAGTCATTCATTATACTGTGTGACCATTACCACTATGTTGTTGCTGATCTATTAACCTTTTTCTCCTTATCCTAGTAGCGTTTTGCTACAAAGTAAATGAAACTATTTTCTGTAATTATGCAGTTATTAATTTCACAGAAATGATTATTTTAAAGCTCTTACCAGCTTTGAAAATTGAACAAATAAACAGTCCTAAAGAAAAGAATTACCATTTGATCCCCGTCAGTAGCAATATTTGGAACGTGATACGTAACTGAGATTTAGTTGCCTTGGGAGGACAAAGCAGAAGTGGTTTGTAGTTCCTGGCAGTACGTTCCTGGAGCTATAACAAACCTGGATGAGGCACAGGAGACCCAAGACCTTGGCACATTTTCACCTGAGCCAAGTCACACCATTAAACCTCAGCTAGGAAATATCCATAACTTCTGAAAAGTGGATTGCAGTTTAGCATATTACCAGCTGTCAGCACCTCAGGAACCAAATTAAATGGCCAGGGAATTGAGATATGAAAAGTAAAGAGAGAAATCACATGGGTCTCAGTTAAGATCATTTGTGGCATGCTCCCTCTAAATGAACCCCAACTATCCCTCCCCAGCTACTGAATAAAATATAAATCTTAATAGCAAAAGTTTGGTTTTATTTTTAAAGAAGACAGAGAGATTATAAAATTCCAGAAGTGTAAAAACTGATGTTCCAAAGTCGGCTACTCTTTCTGCTCTTATATTTTATAATAGAAACCATGTGTTTTGCATTTTCCAAATAACTTCCTTCAGAGAAATAATGTTTTAGTCTTTGGTATATTTTTGGTCTTAGGCAAATTACTCCCACTTATTTTTTCTCAAACTTCATAAGAATTGTTTCGGAGAATTCTAAAATTAAATATCCGCTAACAGCTAATCTGATTTTGTGGCTATTTTGACATTTAATATTTATCATTACAACAAGATAGTGATTTTGAAGAATTGGGATTTAATAAGAAAAAAAGGCATCTGTGTAAGTGCTTTGATCCAATGATATCTAATTTTTTTGGAAATTATTAGGCAACCATTAGCCCACTGTAGTTAGTTGGCAAACTGAGATAAATAAAAGGAGTGACCCACTGTACTTAAACATATCTACCGTCTCTACCAGGGTGTATTTTGTTGATTAATCACCCTGCCAAAAGTGGGGGGGAGGGGCAAATTAATGAATTCACAAAGTATCCCTCAAACTTGTTAGATTTATTGTTAGAGTAAAAATGCAAACAACTTCAGAAAAAATTAGAGTGAATCTTCTGAGGTTACATTTTGAATCTCATATTTGCTTGTCTTTCAGGATCCTAGAAAACCAAGCAGTAACACAAATCGAGGTCACAATATAGATAGATACAAGCTGAAGCTAGAAATGACCACAAAGTGAGAGAACAATACACAAAGGTCTCACCCAGCCTGACTGATTCACCCTAGACCCCTGACTGATTGCCAAAGTTGGCAGATAAACAAACACTCTAAGTTGCCAGGTGTTCTAGTCCATGTCAGTCCTAACTCTGTGGATAAAAGTAATCTCTTGGCGCTGTGTGTCTTGGTCACACAGACAAGTTAACATAATCACAGCACAGATTGGAAAATAAATAAACCCTCTTCTTCCCACAGCCCTACCATGCAGTTTCTTTTATCAGCCGCCTTGTACTACCCTTAGACAGGCCGGCGCGTCAGACCGACAGGCTGGCCACAGAGACCAACTTGGATACAGCCTCTGGAAAGCCCGGATGGGGCTCTATTTAAAACTCCACATCAGCACTCCCTTTGGCTTCTGCCCCAGCACCACTTGGTAAGACAATAGGACAGCAGGGACAGTCTGATCCCAAGTCAAGTCACTTTAGTCTAGCTTGGGAACACAAAAGCCATCCAAGGAGTGGGAGCTCCCGTCCTGGCCATGGTAACCAAGCAGCTTGCACATCCCTGAGCAGGAGGACTCACAAGCCCCACAGACATCTCTCACATGACCCCAGGTGGTTGTGGGCTCACTCTTCCCAGCTGCTGGGAGAAGTGGGAAGGACGGTACTGATGCTCTCTCTACAACCATCATTTTCTCTCATTTCTTCTCTGTACAGCACCTGCTTCAAACCTGATTGGCAAAATTTTTTAGTTTTTAAGGGCTGTTTGGCTTTAAAGAGCATGGGTATGGCTAGATGCTATTGATTCCAAGAAAATCACCTTTGAAGAAGGCATGATCAGTCACTACAGGTTCAGAAAGGCCTAGGGGGAAACGATGACAGAGGAAATATACTATTGTCAAAGGGTGGGTCCAGTTTTTTAAAATATCAGGCCACATTTTGGTTGGGATTCTGGCCTTCTTCCAGTAGGATATACTAAAATCACTATTGGGTGGCACAGCAGGAGAAGCAGAATGATCTTTCTTTGACATAGCCACCCAAACAGTTGGCAAACTGCTCCACCCCACCCATCTTCCAATTTTACCATGACATGTAAGCATCTGGTACATTCATCATCCTCTCTGCAGCATGAGTGCGTACTTAGGATGTAGATAATTCAGCAGGAATATATGTGTGTATTGTCATGCAGATAAGACAATTATTTCATAATAGAAATGGAACCCAAATCTTCTTTGCCTGACGTTTGATCTTGCCAGAGCTGCAGAAAAACACTTGCTGATAATGTTCGATAGTCAGGAAATGGAAGCACAGAAGGAGAGAGAGATTACAGGCAACTCTGTGCATTTGCTAACACGTGCTGTGATCTTAGACCTTTCTTGTGGATATCTGATTTCACAGGGAAAATGCAAAGGCAAATGAGTGACAAAGAGGTCACTGCACAGCATGCACACATTTATTTCCCTACCACTGTGTAACTGAAAAATAAAATGTAGTCATATAAATAAATAAAATATACATAAAGAGATCAGATGTTATTATACATTTTTTTTAAAGAAGGGGGAGAGGAAAGAAAGAAACAAAAATGAAAGAAGAAATTTGTAAAGCTGATTTTTCATTATGATAACAAATGGGTGACTTCCTTTTGGGGTCACATCAGAGTAGTTCACCTTGTTTCACCTGATGATACATAGAGAGAGAAATGATCTTCTACTCTAGATTTTAAATTCAGGGAGGGCCAGAACTCTGTATTCCTTGTTTGATCCCATAACATCAAACTCTTTCTGAACTAATTGAGCAAGAATTGGAATATATAGAGGAAGAAGCAAGGAGATTAAACAAAATATGTGAGCACAAGGTTGTATGGACATGAATTAATTTACCTAAAAAGAGAATGGAGCAGGAAGCACCACTGGACAGCTGTCGAGTTGGCCGTATTCCACTGGAAATCAGGCAGCATCCTTGACCCAGGGCAGCCTGCTTGCTCTCTAAAGCAGGGATAAGTGAAGAGGGGTGCAAGAATGTTTGAGGGAAACCAGCACCCAACCAGTCATTCATATTTATGGACAATCATAAATTAGGTGATTATAACACAGGAAATACCTTAACTTGCATCACTTAGAGTCGTTTGAATTATCACTTAAGGTTAGGAAGTTGTGACTGAAGAAAAAAATATTTCATTTTAATTTAGACCCATTTCATGTATTTAATGAACCTAAGAGCCCTGTTAACTCAGCTCTGACCCTTTCCCTTTAACCTCTACAGAAGTTGCATATTTGTATATACTGGGAGGTATATGCATTTTTATGACAAAAAACTTAGGGGTTCTTGACTGATCTTTCATAAGTCTTTCCAAATTTTGGTTCTGTTTTGGATCGACCCATTGGCCTTTCAGCTCTAGAGAAATGAATAGCTTCTGGAGGAAATAATCTCTACACATTCTTTCATTTGCCATGTCGTGAAAACAGCCACCTGCCCTCTTTTGGCACCAATCCATTGATCCACCCTATTACCTTTGAACACTTTGTGGTGCCTCACCTTCCTTAAAACTTCTCACAACCCAGCCATTATATGTTGCCTTTGGAAGAGATATAAGTAAAGATTACAACATTTTCCAAGAGTACCCACTTGAACAAGAACAGAAAACAGGAGTCTACAAAGAAGAATGATTTTCTATTTCAAAAATGTGCCCCCCCCCAACCCAGATTCTCTAAAATCAAATAGCCCTTTAGGAACTCTTTCTGTCCAACCAAGCTGAAAGCATTTTTCTTTTCTCTGAACTTCCATGGTATTTATTCATGCAATATTTAAATACTGCCTTAGTGTTAGGCACTTTAAATACTTATTTGTTCCCACCAATAACCTTGAGAGGTAACTACTATCATCCACCCCACCACCTTACCATTACTTTAAAGATGGGAAAGTAGAGGCAAACCTGCTAAGTAACGTGTATTGATCATGCCACTAGTAAACAGAAGAGCCCAAGTTCATTGCTTCTCAGCCTTTTGGCTAAGATCAAGTGCAGAGAACCCAAGTTCAAACTCAGGTCAAAATCAAACCAAAGATCCCATTCTTTCTGCAGAACAGAGAGAGGCTAAGGTTTCTGCCTCATAAGTCTCATGATAAAATTTATCTGCATGTTTCATTTTTAGTTAGAATTTCAAAAATATGAGTCCAATATTAAAATATTGACTCATGAAGGGCAATCTACTAAACGATATATATATTATATACATATACTAAATGATATCTATTTTCTTAGAGGCCATACAACTGTATATAGCACCTCACAAACACTCAAAATTGAACTAAAACAGATTTCTGAAAGGAAAACAAAGGAGTGAATAAATAAATAGATCCTAAAGTCTTAGAAGGATTATTGTCCATTTGTGAAGACTCAAATTGTAAGTCTCGGATTGTTAGTTTTTTAGTTTTCTCACAAACATAATAAATCAATTTAAAATGTCTAAGGTTTTATGAGTTGTTAGAAAAAAGAAACAATGAAAGTAAATCTGAAAGTCTAATGTTACTATCTCTAAAATAGTTAAGTTTTCACACCACTGAATATGGTGATACCTGCCCACAAACACTGAAGTTATGATAAGCATAAGATAGATATATATACACATATAGATGTATATATATATATATATATTTTGTTTTCCAAAATTTAAAAGTGTCCTGAACAGATTTAAAAGCAGAGGGTATCTTTCTGAGTCTTCATATTCTCATCAATCATTAGCCATAAAATGAACTGGAACTTGCAAAGAACATATTAAGAAACTTTTACCTGAGAGATGAAACTCAACAACATATAACTGCTCTTGTACTTATCATAACTATAATAAATATGAAAAGAACTCAACTCAGAGGAACTGCTTAAACTAAATGAAACATAATATTATAAATATTTGATAACCATTACCAAAATAATTTATATATGTCACTGAAGAAAACCATAATTATTTTAAATCAGAATTTATTATTCCTTCTCACTAAACTTGATTGTCTTAAAGATTTAAGAGATCTAACCTGAAAATAATAACTAAGCAGTTCTATTTGGAAGATAGCTTTTTTACTAGTAAAATATACTATGGTGCAATGTACTATTTTATGTTAAGGTATGCACTAAAAAGTATGATTTTATTACATGTGCAATGTAGCAAAATTCTCCTAGATGTTATACTTGGGAAGCAATGAATGGATCCATGAACTGTGTTTACATCTTCATTCTAAAGTCATATATTTTCACCAAGTTTTTGCTTGGTTAATTGTCACAATTTGGAATGCATCTTTCCGGTTTATCTCTTGTTAAAAGAATTAGAGAACGTGACTATTAAAGTTTATTCTGCATGAAAGCTTTTAATAAGAGCATGACAATACCAAATATTCAAGTAAGATGGGTCATTATAAATTAAAGCAAGATGGATCAGCTACAAATTAAAACCTATTTATTAAAATAACTTAAACCAAGAGAAATAGTGAAAGCATACAAAAAAAAAACTATCAAACAATTATTTTTCTTTCAGTATTCTACACAGAATCATGGGTCTAGGGCTCATCATCCCATGAATGAAAGCTGACGTTTTGGAAAATGGATAAGATTACCAAAGAACACTGTGATGGGGGGAGATGAGGAATGGATAGAAGTTTAGTGGGTAGATCTCCAAGTGGACATTGAAGATGCTGGGCAAAGGGCACTGGGCAAAGCTATAGAAACTGATGTGCTGTGAATGGAGTACATGATCAGGAGTGAGTGATATCACTCTGAGCTTTGGTGATTAGGGAACTAGCAAGAAGTACCATTACTAGCACTTGAGCAAGCCAGTTCAACACCATTCCACAATTCTGACACCTCCCATGACATATCATATGTCCTTTTCATGAAACTAAAAAAGGATACAATCGTGGTCAACTGTTTTTTCTGTCAAGGTAAACGCAAACACAATATAAAAAATACACTCTGAGTGTCTCAACGATGTCTCAGTATACCTTAAACACTGACTGTCCAAGTAAACTTTCATGTATGCATGTAAATGCAATAATCATAGGGTATTTTCCTTTAAATATATAGTTAAGTATAAACAAGCAAGTATATAAGTATTTACTTCTACATAAATATATGCTATTTAAGGTCAATATATAAGATATTAGCATATCTTTGATAATTGCAGTATTTTTTGTTGAGGTAATGTTGATTTATAACACCATATATGATTTATGTTCATATCTCTATAGATGTGTGTTATCACACTCACCAAAGCACCTATAATCTTGTCAAGTTGTATGAATTATTTTGTTTCATTTTGGGTATCATCCCTTTGTCAGATGTATGATGTACAAATATTCTCTCCCATTCAATAGGAACCCTTTTTGTTTCAATGATAGTTTTAAATTTAATTCCTGTTAAGTTTGATGCAATCTCATTCGTTTTAGTTTCTTTTGCCATTGTAGTTTAGTCCCCACAGATATCACTCAAGTCAACATCATGGAAATATTTTCAAATAGATATTCGATTTATGTATGTATATTTAAAGGAAAATGCATTATTAAATGACAATTATGGTCAGAATATAAGTGAATTGTGACAGAATTATTCAGTAGTCAAAGGGTAGGTGAAATTGGGCATGTGATAGTGGCATGCTAAAAAATGTCATCCAGTGGTATCAATGTGCTAAGATTGGAATCTGTGAATGTACTTTGTATGCCAAAAGGAATTGTGCAGCTGTGATTGTATTTAGGGTTGTTCTGGGTTATCTGGTGGATCCTAAATGTAAACCAAAAAGTTCACTGTAAGAGCAAGACATACTTGACTTCTAAGAGAGAGGATATAAGGGATGTGATGATGTGATAGAAACCAATGGGCTCAGGTGATGTGAGAAATTGGCAGCTAATCAAGGAGGGTAGGAGGCCTCCAAAAACTACAACAATCAATTCAAAATTCTCTCCTGGAGCCTCCAGAAGAAACCAGCCCTGCAACCACCCTGACTTTTTAGCACAGTGAAATAGTTTCCAGACTTCTGCCTTACCTATCTATAAGAAAACTGATTTATGTAGTCTTAAGTGCCCAAGTTCGTGATAATTTCTTCCAATAATAACAGGAAATTAACACTGATGTGTTTTGGAAAAACACCCTCCTTTACAGCACAACATGCAGTTGCGTACTTTTCTCTAGAGAAAAAAAAATGGGAGCTTTTATGTGTGTTCGTTCCTTGAGTGTAAGCCTTCTCTTCTTTATGGTCACATGCACTGCACAGAGCTGAGTTCAAGGAGTGTGCTCAACATTCATTTGGTTGCAGATCAGTCTCCTGTTTGCCTGCTATAGGGGTGGGGGAGGAAGGTTTGAAAGCAGCTTTATGAAGTGTAGAGAAGAGGGAACTGGTGGTGTTGCCAGGCACAAATCAAGGAAAAAGGGTGGGGGAAGGAGGAGGTGAAGGGGGACGACTTTTGCAGTGGGGGGAAGGGGGAAGGAAGACTCAGAAGGTCAGAAGGAATTCTTCTGGCCTCTAAATTCAAGAAGGATGTCAACAAGTATTGGGTAGAAAATAGGGAAAACAACAGAAAATTCTTGAAGACTTTAGAAAATCTGTTTTATCTTTAAAACGTCATTAATTTTTTTTTAATGTCATCAAAATGCTCATCCTTGTGAATAAGTTTAGGAAAGTCATGACATTATTCTCCATGAATACCTGTAGCTCAGTAAATAAGCCTGATTGGCTAAAGCTCTAGAAAGTCCAGAGGATGACACTAAAATAAGAATAATGTACGCACTTGGCTGGGCACGGTGACTTGTACCTGTAAGCTTCAGCCTATGAAGTGTCAGGGGCTAGGGATCGCGGTTCGAGTCCCACCTGGGGCCTGCAGCGAGACCTAGTTCCAAAAAAAATAGCTGGGCGTGGTGGCGCGTGCCTGTAATCCCAGTTACCTGGGAAGCTGAGGCTAGGGATTGCTTGATTCTGTGGTACCCCGGGCAATGAGAGCCTGCGGTTCCATGGGCAAAAACAGCAAGACTTAGTCTCAAAAAAAAGAGAAGAATGTACACAATATAAGGGATGGACAAAATATGCAAAGAGCAAAAAATGACCCACAAATTGTGGAGACTTAAGAGAGTAAGTGGTAAGCACTGCATTAGACAGCATCTAGGGGGTGGGCAGGGCAAGGACACCCAAGGAGGAGAAAAGGAACCATTCCAGGCTAGGAGTAAAACCAGGGCTGTGTGGGGAGATCCAGAGTGAGCAGGAATAATTGCTGGACGGGAGAGGGTAGGAATGGTCAGGGAAAGAAGGTGGGGGGTGAACCATAAGGATTACAGAGATGTGAAATTTATATATAAATAAATTATTTAATTAAAAAATAAATTAATAAGATAAAAATTAGGAGATAGGAATGGAGTAATAGAATCAATGAAGAGAAGATAGTGGAACCTCATTTCCAAGGGATGCTGGGAGCAGAACCAGGGAGCAGAGAGTGAGAAATGAGCAAAGAAGTTAAGATGTATAAGAGACTGAAAAAACAAAGGAAAGACCAAGTCTGGAGAGTGAAACAAGGATTACACATCCATATGCCATATCTGTTGTAAGATGCACCCAAGAAATTCAATGTTATTGGTAAATACAAATAATTTATTATGCAAATAATTACTTTCAAAAGGAGGGAAAAATCAGAGAAAACGTAATACCATTCAATGACATCCTGATATGATTTCTGGAAACAGGGAAAAGAGAGTTGGAGTCTGTACTAGTAATTGTCTATAACCCTGCATTAAAAAAAAAAATCCTATGATAGCATTTGTAGAGAGAAGAATGGAAATTTGAGACTAATTAGAAACCTGTTGCAGTAATTTAGAGAAGTGAGAACAGTACCTGTTCACAAGCAGAGGAGGGTATCAGGAGAAAGGGAATTCAAGATTTAGAGACTGATGGGGGGATGGGGTAAGGAGCTGAAGAAGGAGGACATGAGAGCGGAAGAAGCAGACTCTGGGAGAGGCTTGGCTGGCTAGAAGGTGGCCACCTCATCTTTCCCAGCTGGAGGCCAGGCTCAGAAGGCGGATGTGGGTGTAGGTAAATTGCAGGTAGAGAGTGGGAAGTTACCAGAAAGCACACTGATGACCTCAATTTTCTCAATGACTCATAAGGTGAGGTTGTCTGCTCTGAGCGAAGAGGCAAGAATTGAGAATGGGTCTTCAGAGGAGTGCTGAGGTCTATAAATAGTCTTCTAGCTAATTAGCCCTAAGGAGTGAGAGTGTGAGTCTGGCTGAACACTTTAGAAGTCTGAAGGCAACCACTTAATAGGACCACGCCCTAGCTCCGTGACCACTGGTTGGTGGCTAGAGCCTACAGACCTGAATTAAGCTACCTGAACTAGACCTGAACTATCCAGCCTAGTTCAGGTAGCCAGGCTACCCTGGCTACCCAGCTCTGCAAGTGCCCAAGTCTTAGGCACACCAAACATTGGGAAGGCCTTGAAGAAGCTTTGGTACTGAAATGAAGGCTTTTTTAAAAAAAATGGTTTCAATTATGGTAGCTAATTTTTGATTTATGCATTCAGCACATACATCACATTTATTTGTTCAGCACATTCTATGGATCTTGAGAGCTTGTTTGGAGGTTCTAGCAGGGGAGCGCAGCTACTCGTATACCCTCGACCAAAGAACAGTCCATCTCTATTCGGGGAAAGCCGTCCTCTTTGACTGAGCGACCGAGCATGTAGCTTCGGGAGGGATGCACATGGAACTGTGAGAGAGGAAGGGGACACCCGCCTAGCCAGCCAGATCAGCCAAATCAACCCTGGCGATCAATGGGGTGACAGATGTCGCAGCCAGATCGCCCTCACATCCTGTTCAGCACATTCTGTGGCCCAAGAATTCTGCTATACCACAGAGACAGTAATGAACAAAAGCTGATGAAATGTCTGCCACTGTGGAATAAACAGTCTGATGTTGAAGACAAGGATGTAAAATGACGATGTGTTTGGTACTGTGAAGAGCTGTGCATTGGGTAATAAGAGGGAAGCCACTCAGGTCAAGGGGTTCAGTGGAACTGATCCCATCCTCCTCAGGACACAGATCCACATGCCCACGCCTTTCTCCTAGAACCCACTGCAATTTTTTTTGAAGATGTGGTTCATAGCCAACACCTGTGCTCTGTTTAGGGTGCCTCATTCATGACCAGGCACAAGGAGAGAACTTGAGTATGTCTGATGGCCTGACAGTGCCCTGAATTACTCAGCAGCAACAGGATTACCGTTGTCACATGGGACCCTGGCTGGTTCTGCTCTTACAGGAAAACTGCAGATGGACGGACATCTTGGTGAGAATAGGACTTCCCATGTCTGGCTGATTTGATGGACACCACATATTCACATGCCACCCCATGGTCTCTCTGATCCCTAAAATGTAGTGCCATTGTTATTTGTCCTTCAAAAAAAAAAACACAAATCACTGTATTCTTGGCAATAGCATAAGGAGGTATACTTAAGGAGGTATACAGTTACTTCTTGGTTTTCACCAACCTACATAGGTTGTTGGGGGGGGTGGGGAATGATTGTTTAACAACAGAAACTGTGATGTTGAACATTTTCTGGAAATAGAGGAAATGGTTCACAGCAGTGTGAATATATTAACAACACTGATCTACATAATTAAAATGGTTATGATGGCTAATTATATGTTGTGTGTATTTTATGTAGTTAAAACTTTTTCAGAAAATTAAAGCTTGGAAATTAAAAAAAATAGGGGAAAATGCTGAGTATAGGAAAGCACCATCTTCTTCTTAAAGCCTTTTTCACCTGACCAAACCCTTCTCATTGTAAGCAGGCCCTTCATGGTCTGGAATTCTGTTCCCCTCTTATATCTAGCTTCTTGTACCTGCACTCCAGCCAGGCCAAACAACTTGCAATGCTTTCGTTACAGATGACTTTTAGATGCTTCTTCACAAGTTCCACCTTTGGGGTACTGTTTCACCCATCACCTTCCAACTACAAAACACCATTTCATTCCTCAACCCTCACCAAGGAAATAGCCAGGGTAGTTTATTTATAGGTCTGTTTTCCCAGCTTATAAAGGATTGGGGGCAGGGGTAAAATCTGCCTTATTCATGTATAATAGTCTTAAGGTCTTTGGCTCAAACTGTGTGACCTTGGGCAAGATATTTGACTTCTTTTTCACCTTCCATACAATGGGAATAATAATAGCATCTATATCATAGTGTAGTTATGAGGGGTAAATGAAATAATGCATGTGAGTTGCACAGAGAGCCTGACACACAATCAGCTGTAAAGTGAGGAAAGGAAGTACGGAACTAGGAACAATAGTTGAGCAGTTAAAAGGTCGAACATTTACGGTCAAAAGTTGACAAAAAGAATAAATATCACAATCCCAGATGTTTATTTAGACGGACATATGAAAAAGTTGAATGACTGCAAGAAAGAACAATACAGGAGAACTTCTCTTGGTATGTGCACCATAGTGTAGTCAAAACACTCCCCAAATTCCAAGTTTCTGCCATAAATAATTCCACTCTCTTCAAAGCCAGCCTGATCAGGATAATTATAACTAAAATATCAGCCATCTTAGAAAACAAAAACCTGGGTGAAATCAGTAGAAAAGATAAATTGCAATAGACTTCAATGCCAAACTAGCGGAGAATCTTCATGCTTTAAAAAATAGAAAGCAGTGTTGCTGTTGACTTTGAGAAACTTTTGAATGAGTCTTCTACAAGTAATCCACTTACACCAAAATGTTCTCAAAGTACCCTCTCCCTTGGAAGTTAAACCAAGTCAACTGACTTTGAACATGACAGTTGCTATTTCAGGGAATGAAAGTGGCTTGTACGGAGACAAAGTATATCACACATAAACATCATTTCTTATGAGCAAAGTGCTGCAGCAAGCATCATCAGAGTACTCCCAGTGATGATCCCTGCTTTCCATGCTGTCCCACTGAAACTGCCGTCCCAGGCCCAAATCAACAGCCTCTCATTTCCCTCTCCGCTGACACTCACAGACCATACGTGATCTTGTCAGAACCAACGAATTAGAACCAACCAAATGCTAGGAAATTTTCACTGTTATCTTCTGGAAAAGCGATTCACATTCAACCTGTGACCTAACACATGAGATGGAGAATGTGTGAGCAGGAACCCTCCTGATACATATAAAACTCAAGGCTGAAGTTAATATAACGGAAGGCAAACAAACAAACAAAAATAACTAAAGAAATAAAGATTAAAGTGTAAACAGGTGCTATTGTTATGCTTCAGTCCTGAATCAAGTTGTGCCTGAAACTAGTCAACTCTTTTCAGGCTCTGTGAGTCAATAAATTCCTCTTTTGAATACACCAGCTTGGGCTGGGTTTTTCTCTAAATGCAACTAAATAATCCCAAGTGCCATTCTTCAAAGTCACTTTCCCCAAACAGGGGGCACCACACTCTGATTCCCTAAAAAAGATAACTGTTTTCTCTAGAGAATTTACATATGAATGAATCAGGGCATATTCAAGAGAGTAAGTATCTGGGTAAGAAAATCTCTCCTTTGGGGATGACTGTGGTTCACATTTCTGTGTGGGCCAGGAAACTCCTATAAATTTCACCTGTTGACACATTCTTTGCAAGCATTTTGCTACTTCAGGGGGAGGAGCCGGAAACAGAGGTGGAGAAGGAAAGCATGAGGCAAAATATGAATGATTGTACAGGAAGCAATATAGCTAATGGTCTTTTAGCAAAAGGCTGGCATGTGGGTACATGCGGTATAAATTCATGGTGGGGGAACTAATCAAGCAACGTTATCTGATCTGGAACAAGAAAAAGAAAGAATCGCTTTCCTATTTGCCTGGTTTGATATGTTTGAAAGCCTTTACTGAGGTGTCAGGCCAGTGTTGGAAATCTCTAAACAGAAACTTCGACTTCAAAGTATGCTAAGGGGGAAGCTGGGATCCAAAGCTGCATTTTCAGAATAAAGCTGGACCTTTGCTCTATTAAAAATGGCAGGTTCTGAATTGAAAACAAAAGTCAAACATGCTGATGCTTGAATATAAAATAGTACAGCGTTAACACAAGTTCTTCTGAGTAATACATGCTGGTCTCAAGCCTGGGGCTGAGGTGCTGTGGGAGCAGTTGAGGTTATTTCTTCCATGAAAAGTAAAAGCCTGAAGCAATGTTCTGAATAATCTAAAAACAATCCAAAGTTGTTCCCATGGAAGGCTGAAGAGCTTATAGAACCAATCCTACCATTCTTGAGTGACTCCCTGGCCTCAGAGTAGTGTTTCTCCCTGAACCTGTTTACTCATCTGTAAGGATCAGTTAGATTCCTGGGGAAGCAAACTAGTTCAATTATATGTACATGACTTGACTTAACCTGGGGAGTCATACTGAGGACACCAGCTTTGGAACCCTTGTTCTCATTTAGCAGAAAGAGGCATCAAAGTTCAGCTTTTTATCTCACTGTGATTTTCTGTAACTCATCAAGAGAAAAGTAACAATTTGAAGCCAAGTTTCTCCACCTTACCAGGTGCTTCTAAACTCAGAACAATCTTGTCCCTAATCTGCTCTTTTTATGTTAACCACTCTATAATTTCATACTGGTTAGAAATAAATCTAAATTGGAAAGTTCTCAGTGTTCTAGTTTCTCAATAGCAAGAATTGGTTTTCTTCCTCTTTTTAGGTCAGATGCATAGCATAATACTTGATAGTCTAAGGTCAAGAAGTTTCATCTTATTTAGAAAAATGAATTTATCCTCCAACCTGCCAACATGAACTTCTGTTAGAAAGTGCTCAAAGTTGGGTGGGAAGAAGAAAGAAGAAACAGCTGGCTTGGTGCTTTAGTTAGGGGAAAAGCTAAGACATTAAGGGCTCAAAGGAAACTCAGTGGGCAAGAAAAGACCGAAGTCAATTTCTCTGCCATGTAATGGTGCAAAGTTAAGTGATTCACTCTGAAATCCCTGAGATACTGTTCTCTCTAGCAAGTTCATAGCTGAGCATTGGCCTTAAGACAAAAAAAGAAAGAATGAGAGAAAATTACACACACATTATTTTAAGGACTGAACCCAGAAGTAACACTCTCCTGTTCACCTCCCGTGTCAAACTCAGTCACATGGTCATATCCAAGAGCAAGAGAAGCTGCAGGTGGATGCACAATCCCTGGTAGGAGAATTAAAGTCAAAAGACAAATGCAGTATATCCAAGGCATATTTAGATAAAGGTCTTGCATCAGAACATACACATAAATAATCAACACTCAAAAAAATTTTAAAAACTAACAAATCAAAGCAATGAGCAAGCAATTTAAATATAGGTGGCAAATAACCACATAAAACATGCTCAAAATCGTCAGTCATTAGTAAGGACATACAAGTTACCACACACAGCTGTTAGAACAAGTAAAATTACAAAGATGAACCTTATCTACTCTTGGTGAAAATATGAAAGGACTAGGACTCTCATATAATGTTAAGTAAGAAGCTAAAATAGCACAACCAAGTTGAACTTGCAATTTCTTAGACAAGTTAAATGTGTAACTACTACATTACTCAGCCCATATAGCCTCAGGTCTTTATCTAACAAAAAAGAAATAATTTGTCCATAAACAGAATAATCATTGCAACTTTATTTCAAATAATCTAAAACTTGAAACAGCAAATAATTGTCAAAAGTTGAGTGGATGGACAATTGTATAATATCCAACTGCTGAACTGTCAAAAAGAAAAAGAAGTCTCAACACAGACAAATCTCAAAATAATTTACACCGAGTAAAGGAAATCAGGTTCAAAAAAGAGGATATAATGTTTCATTCCTTCTATTTAAAATTCTAGAAAATGCAAGTTAATATGCCAGAAAGCTGTTGAATGGCTGCCTGTGGAGGAAGAGATGAGATAGAGAAGGCTGGAGATGTCACTGGCGTCAATATAAAGAGACACTAGAAGCTTTTTGGAGTAAGAGATTCTCTATCTGAATTTTGGTGATGTCCTTACAGGTGTATACATAAGTCACTTGCACAGTTTTAAAATATAGTTTATTACTTATAAACTCTACCTCAATTAAAAAAGTATGTGCCCTCTATTTTTATGGATGAGGAGAACATCATTTGGAGTTAATTCAGAAGTACCTGTCATAAATCTTTTCATCATCTTACATTGAGTTCTGAGAGACTCTGTATCAGAAGAAAGATTATAAGAGGAAGATTCTTGTTTAGAAATGGGACTTAAAAAGCTATAAAGCTCTAGCCCCAGCTTCTGATGCCTTTGTGTCTCATGTGGCAGCCAAGCTTCCTGCTCCAGTCCCCTTTCATTGCTGAGAACACATGCCACCCTGCACTGACCTGCTGAAATCCCCAGCTCCCCACTGATAGGGCCAAGTGACTCTTCAGTGAGCCTCGGTCCTGCCTGGTCTAAACACTGGTCCCCCCACCCCTGCCTTCAGCCTGCAGTGCCCATCCTGCTTCCACTCAACCCACCACCCGGGTGCTTACCCTAGTGGATACTGACCAGACCCACCGGCTCATCTCAATTTCTCTGACATTTTCAAAAGAGGGAGAAAGCTACTGTCTCTGCATGCCACTAAAACTCATTTGAAATATCTCCCCAGAATATTAGTTAGATCAATTGGACTTTTTCTCCTTACATACCATCAAAAAATATTTGGAAATCTAAGCCCTGGTGTAGGGCCACACTCCTTCCCAGCAGCCCCACACATACAACCGGATGATGCTTTGGAAGCTTCCTAGGTGAAAGGATGAAATATATAAAGGCATCATAAAAGAATTCTAGAGGGCTTGGGCAGGATTATTCTAAGAATTTTATCCTTCCACTTCAAGCAATTTCTTCTGTTGATCTTTAGGATTACCACTGAAACAGGCAAGGCTTTTGCTGATTTATCCTAGAATATCATCCTCATTGGCGCTCAGTTGTATGGTATCACAAATGCAAAGGTTTTTTTTTTTTTTTTTCCTCTGACTGGCTCAGAGTGGAATACCAGAACTAAGTAAGAAATAAGCCTGTATAAGAATGAGAAGATTTAAGGATTATAATTGATTCTCGTAAAGTTAGTTCAGCAGAACTGGGGGAAGTGATTTTCATCTTTCTCCAGCATGTGCTCAGTCATAGCCTGAGAAACAGAGTATACAACCTTTCTCTGCTTAGAGGTGATATTTTGGATGGAGAGAATGAGAGAGAATAAGACATGTACTGGGGTTAGTCAAGCCTGATCATTGGAAGTTGTGCTAACTGAAGTAGGTAACTGCCTCAGAACTAAGGAAATATTGGAAAGAGGAGATAGAGCAAGGAAAATGCCAGAGGTTAGTAAAGTTGAATTGTATTAGAACAATGAGATCACAGCTGTCCTGTTGTTTAAAAGCCCTAGTCTTGGGTTCTTGGTGCAGAATTAGCACAAACTGCAGAGAAGCCCTTTCTCCAGTCAGAATTCTTAGCAGGCAGTCATGTGGGGGTAATTGTGCCTTTGTCTGGCTCCTCGGACCCTCCGGTTTCTGCCTACATGGAAAGAATCATTGCCACAGTTGGACCTTCCTGATATCAGCAAGATGGGAAAGAGGTGTCACTGCTGGGGTCACCACCACATGACTAAAACCCTGGTACATTATCTTTCCCACGTGAAGAAAGGCAGGGAGGAAGTTGGTTGCGACTGATCACCTACTTGGTGTCAAGCACTGATGATGTTGGTGATATCCCCTTCAATGACTGCAACCTTAAAATGCCCCCTGAGATGGGAGTTCGTAACCCTATTTTCCCATAATAAGGGAAAACAGAGAAAAATTAACAGAATAGCTTAACCTCAAAAATGGTATATAAGTTGCCAAAACTTCACAGGGACTCTGTGTAGACTTGAGATTTGCTTTCCTATCTGTCCGAGAGTGGAAGTTAAGTCATCATGAAGGTGGGGAGGCTCTACACAAAGGTTAATGTGCTGAATTATCCAAGTCAAGTACTCAATGAAAACTGAGACCAACACTGTCTTCCAGAGCAGAAGGAAGAGAAAGAAGAGGAAGGGTGTGAGAAAGCCAAAAGGTGAGTAAGGAGGGGAAAAGGCGGGTCCTCCTTTCTGTCTACCTCCAGTCACCAGAATATTTTGTTTGGGGCATGTCATTTTCAGACATTAACAAAGAAGTAGGGGCAAATGATCTTCTTTTGCAGATAGTACTCCTGTTTCAGTATTGTTGACAATTTAATATAGACCAAGTCTTTAGGATGTTTACTTCCAATCCAGAAGCCCATGAGATTAAAAAAAAACAGGAGAGCAAAACTAAGCAGTAAACAGAGGAAATTAACTTAATAACAGAATTTACACTGTCTCTTGGGGCCTGCCCCAACAAGTATCCTAAGTACCTTTGGCGTGAGAGCCTGACTGTTACTGGAGTCACAGCTAAACTATATGGCCTGACCTCACTTACAGGGAGGTGTGGCCATGGTCCAACATCGGTCCTGCTCTGATCAATGTACAAAATATAGAATGGAAATGTAGCAAGCCCTAGTCTGGTCAGAAAACTGTAAAACCAACCCTCCATTTACTTTCCGCTTCCCAGCTGGCAGGAACATGTCAAGCCCTCGGATCATGTTGGGATGCAGTTGGTGATCCCAGTGGAGTCAGAAGATGGAAGGAACCCAGGCCCTTGAATCACACTGTGTAGGAACAGTGGTAGCTGTCAGAACAGTGGTATCTGCCTTCAAGGGTTACATGTTCAAGACAGAAACTTCCAGAAAGTAAGATGTTAACATGTGAGGATTTTTCTGCTATATCCACCGGCACTTCAACCAGTATATCAGATGCCGGTTTCTGCTTATCTTCAGGGGTCACTATGTGTCTTTTTTTTTTCTCTTTGTTTAGATATAAATTTCACATCATTGCAAACCTAGGGATCTTAATAGCAACTGTGCTGGGCATGAAAGCTACTCTTGCAGAAAAAGACTGTGTGCTTCTGAGACCCAGGGTTTTTCTCTCTTGCAATTGTGTCCCACATACAGAAAATATAGAAAGAGATTGGAGAACTGTTTCTTTGTAAGATTTAGAAAGCAGAATTCAATTGTGGCACCAAGATTATAGCTTATTAAAGGGGAAAGTCATAAAACAATACACTCCTTTCCAGACTGATTGTGGGGGGAGGGGGACCAAGTAAATTAGTGAAAAGAATGAATGAATGATAGGGTTTTTATGTTTTACATAGTTTTATTTCAGCAAATAAAATGTAAACTAACAACCACTATGTACCAAAAATTCTCAGAGCTTTGCTTTCGTAAAAGCAGAAGATTGATGTGTGCCTGGCATCTACCATTTGATGCAATATGACAGGGCACTGAAAAATTTTTTCTTAAGCACTTTAACTTCACCCTCCTACAGAAGTGTTTAGTCTCATTGTGTGCACTCTCTGTAACGACCAAAGCAACAAGTAAACTTCATTTCCACTTCAGCTACAAATTTCAAATGTGTGCTCCTATATACAATGAGGTTTACTGAACTGGTATCCTGAACCCATAATGGGAGGAACATAGATGACTGGATGGACATCTCAACCTTAGTTAGCTGATGAAAGGTTTGGTGTGAAGGTGTGTCTTCTCCAAGAACAAAAACTTTCCTAAATAGAACCAAACAACTGAGATAGCAATTTTAGTTAGATGGAATGGGTTTATACCAAGACCTGTGATACACAGGTGTTCAGGACTCTCTGAAGTCTTGACTGCTACAGATAATGGAGACACAAGAGACTGTCACAGCAGCTCCATTTACCTTCCTTGGGGTGAAAGTGAAAAGATGAGAGTTCCTTGCAGTGCTGACTAAGGTATTTTCCCAGGGAGAGAAGTTCTGGGCCAGGTGGAACCACTCATTGGCACACTAGCCCAGAAGGGGCAGAAAAGCAGGTTGTTTTCCCTACAAACACACTGAGGAGATCACCAACCTTCAGAGCTGAAAGTCAGTGGGTGTGAATCTGTGTTCTGCTCCAGGTGTCTGCAAATGCTGCAATTCTTGTGTGACTGGCCCTTTAAAAACAGCTCCAGGCCAAAGAAACCTCATCCAGCAGAATTAGTTTGCTTTAGCAACTACCTCCCTAGCCCCAGTCTCCCATTACTTCATCTGCATTCCCCAGTTGCTGACCCCCCCCCCCCCTTAGTCTTCAAATCTCCTAGGGAACTCCCAGTACCAAGTCCTGGCAGCCCCACAGGTTGCCAGGCTGTGTCTTGGGTCACAGATGGAACCCGATGCCCTCACCAGTTTCTCTGGTCTCTGCAACCCTACCTGCCCCAGATTTCAGGCCTGCGTCAGAGTCTGTACAGGAGATAGGGAGGTGACCCTGTTTAGTCCAGCCAGGCCAACCTCCCCCACGCAGTTCCAAGCAGCTAAGAATAGTCCTGAATCAAGGGTTTACTGAGAGGGCTGTGGGGCAAAGGCCACCAGTGGCTTTGACCTGTGACTCAAATCCTTTCTGGTCAGTCTTCTCTGGGCCAGTGAGTCAGCAACACGCCCTTCCTCACACTTTCTACTGTTCTTGACTATTTCCTCGGATTGCTTAGGTGCAGTTTGGGATGTAAGAGACAGAGGTTGGCTCAGACTCACTTAAAATAGAGTTTATTGGTGGGGAGATGAAATTTAGTCCAAGGGAGCAGCAAGTTTTGGGCAGAGGTGGATCGAGAGCTGATCTAAATGCCATTGTCAGAGATCTCACTCTCAATCTTAGAGTCCCCTGCACAGGTAGGGTGCTACTAAATGCCAGGACTTGCATCCCAACATGTAGCAAGGAGAGATCCAGTCTGTCTGACAGCTCCAGAAGAATATGTCCACAGAGAGGTCTAATTGGTCTACTCTAGACCCTGAGCCCTCTCTGAATTAATCACTATGATTGGCCACTGCCCCTATGACTGGGTGGGGGTGTGGAGAGTGTGGAGTTGCTGCAATCAAAACATAATGAAGGGTTTTCTCTACAAAACCTCAAGTTCTACTGTTCCATTTTCCTATAACCATTATTACTTTTAATCTTTATCTTAATTGACATGGTAACAACTCCTTCCTCCTTGAAATACCAACTATTTATATATTATGCTAATATAGCTGGTAATGCCTTCTCAGTTGCTGCAGACTGACAGTCATCTTAAATAATCAGAATCAGCAATGAGCTCTCCTTCCACTCCATCCCAAACTGCCCCTTCCTAACCCCTCTCCTTGCCATTAGTGACAGAAAGTACCATTTTATAGTTGTTCTTGCCAAAACTCTCTAACACATCTTCTCTCCCTATTTTTCTCAATTGCCACATCTAGGTGGTCAACAAATCAGGTCACTCTGCCTTTAAGTCTGGACTCTGTCCTCCACATCACCCACCATTACCACTCTGGATCATATCGTATCTCACATCACCTCCAAGCTAGGTATCCATCTCTGTTTCAATCGTCCTTGGTGTTCTCACATTCTGTGGTCAAAAAGAATCTTGAAAATATCAGATAATGAGTTTCCTGGTCTGTGAAGTAACCCCCACTTACTCAGAGTAAAACTGTCATAGTAGCCTGCAAAGCCCTACCCTGTCTCCACACCATCACCTCTATCTTCTCTGAGATGGTCTACCACCCTCCTCCTTCCCTCAACTCCTGTCACACCAGCTTCCCTGCCATTCCTCTCATCCACCACCACAGTTTGCCTCAGGAAATTTGTACCTGCTATGCCCTCTGCCTGGAACCTTCCTTCCTTGGGTAACTTCATGGCTTCCTTTCTCATGTCCATATAATTTATAATCAGACATCCCCTCTCAGGGAGACCCTCTGACTATCCTGCTAAATCTGCAAACTTTTTCCCAATGCTCACATTTCTTATCTTCCTTCATTGCTTTTACTCTCTAGTGTATTTATATTCTTATAATTTCTTTTTATACATTTTAACCTTTTTAATCTAGTGGACTTTTTGCTTTTTTTATTTTAGCCCTCTCTTTGTTTCCTCACCAACAGACTCTGAAGAGGAAGGTGGTTTTAATCTGCATATTGAGTCCAGCAGCTAGTACTGGTATGAGAGACCCTTGCTGATGTAAAGGAAATGGAGTGCTTTCTTAGTCCTCCAGTCTGGATCCCACCAGGACATGGTGGCCCCTCCTGTCACATCCTCTGATTCTCCCTTTAGAGAATCAGTCCTTGTGCAGAGTCACAATACAGGGAGCAACCCAAAGATACCCAAAGGGTACCTGAAGAGATTATGCAACCCCAGGAAAGAGCACAGTAGGGAGGTGGTGTGTGGGCTGATGTTCCAGTCCCGAAAGGGGGCCCAGTGGACCATAGCTGGACAGGACCAGGCAATAGGATGTGCGCAGAGAGCCAGAGGCTGCCTGGCCAAGGTTTTGTGAAGGGCTGGCACAGGCATGGGGTAAATGCCAGATCCCATCAGGGTAAATGAGAGGACAAAGCACAAGAGACACATCAGGGTCAAACGGGAAAGAGTCAAAGCACAACGCCCAGTAAGCCTGACCACAGAAGCAGGCCATCTGTCACCCTTTCCAGTCAGGACTGACATTATCTCTTTTCTTTCAAGAAGCTGGGTCTCCCTGGAGGTCAGTGCCTTCTCTACCTTAGTGGCTCAGCTCTTTATATCTCTCTCTCTCTCTCTCTCTCTCTCTCTCTCTCTCTCTCTCTCTCTCTCTCTCTTTTCTTGACAGGCTGCATTTCGTCAAGCAGGACCCCACTTGGAACCTCAAAAGGGCAACTTTCACCAGCCTGGCCCAGGAAAGCAGGCACCCTGCCTCCTTTAGAGGCAGCCAGTCCACAGGCTGGAAGAGACCCTGTCAAATTTTCTACAGAAAAAGCAGTGTTTTTTTTATAGCATTCTAGAATTTATAGACGCCTCAGAGACCCTCAAAGTCCAATGCCTTTGTTTTACCATTCAGAAAACTGAGGCCCAGCATGGGCTGGCTGGCAGTGGCAGGTCAGGAAAGACGGTCAGCTGTGGGCCTTTTTACAAGAACATTTAGTGGAAAGTCAAAACTGTATCAGACAAACAGCCAATCTCAGACCCAGCCTGAGATTGCTTTATCTGTGAATTAGGAGCTCTCTGATATTCTAGAAATTTGCAACGTGACAGGTGAAATAATGAAGCTATGTTGAGCAAGCCTGTTTATTCCACCCTCTTGCTCTTCTCTCTGCTCCCCATTCTGTGATGGGATCGGATGAGGTCACTCCTCAGCCTGATGAAAATCTCAGTCCTCGCCAAGCTGCTTGCTCTCTAAGCTCATTATCTGACTGGCTCATACTTTCCCAGGGGTTGCAAGGAGGAGGAAAGGTAATTAAGTGTTTTGCTTAAATGGCCTTTTCAGTTGACAGAAATAGCTGCCCAGGGATGTGGTGGACTCTCCTTCCTGATTCTGTCTCCCTGCAAATGCTGAACTGCAGGCTGCACACAGGCACCAGGAGTGAGGGAAGAAGCCAACAATGTGCAAAGGCCAAATGACCAAATGCTGTTACCCTCCTGGAGATAATCCCCAAAGTGGATGATCTGCAGGCAGATAATGGAGGAGAATGAAATTGCTCCAAGGACCCTGAATGTGTCCGGTCGGCCTTCTTTCTCTGTGCATGCAGAGTATCTGATTTGTGTGCACAAGTGCCCTGGGGTGTTGCCGTTGATCAGCCAACAAGAACTATGGCTTTTACTCTGCCTCGCACAGTCCTCTGTTGACCAAAAATACTGTACCCAAGTTTAATGACTACAATATTTAAGTCCCATTTCAGCCCAGAGCAGGCACCGGTATTTAAAGAATGCGTTATTTTGAAAGAAATGATACTGCCATCAGATACTGTCTCTTGGGCTGGAGAATGAAGTTCAGACTCAGGCAAAGCACAAGGGTGCACCTCTCCAAACTCCACGTATGAAAATGGAAGTAAACATGATCCTTGGATTAAAGACAACGTAAGCATTTGAACATAAGGACGGATCTGAATGTGAAAGGAGTCATTATAAACACACACAAAGAAAGAAAAGTGGAAGCAGTAAAAGAATAAATAAATAAACTAAGATCAAATTAAATTAAATCAAAACAGTGGTTATTTCTGAGTTTGGAAATCAAAGACAGGGATGTAAGGAGCTTCATAAATCAAACCCCAAAGAGTTAAATCAAGTCTTAGCTAATAGCACCTACCGCTAAGTCCAGGGCACATTCAGCATTATTGTGTTAAAGATAATAGCAATCTTATTATAACAGAGATCTCCATATACATTAGTGCCCACATAATGTCACCTGTCTGAATTCAGCAGAATTTTGTTCACAGAATAATACAATATTGCCATCGTTACTACTCAGAACTACACATTCATTAACAGAAACATATCTGGCACTTCTTTATAACACTGAATCCCAAAAAAGACTCATTATGGAATGTGGTCCCAAAGTCAGTAATGGTAGTCATTATGACAATGTGCATCAATATCAAAGAATCTGTAATTATTTTTACATTTTTTCAGGTATCATCAGTGAGTCTAAATTGTGCACCTTTTTCTGTATAATCATGTGTCCTTGTAACCTCTATCCATATGCAAAATCTCACTGCAAGTTGTTAAAAATTGCAGGAGATATGCCTAGCAGAATGTTTATTAGTTACCATTTTGTTTCAAATTGCACCTCAAATTGTGGTCAAGGTGACTTTGCTATATTTAGCAGTATTTAGCCAAAATCAAATCAATTGAGCACTTCAGAATTTATTACTAAAGTAAACACATTAAAGGCAAAAATCTCTCCTTTTCTGTAATTGGGCTGGGATGACTTGAGCCAGCCACCACAATAGGGAGAAAGGAAAGAATTTCATATACATAAAATCTCAGTGAGGAGAAAAATGAATTTTCCAAATTTGTGTTTATTGATGTGGAGATTGGTAAACTTGCCCATGTCTCATTCTCCCCACCTGTTTTTGTGGACTGTGTGACAAGTAGCTTATGAAACAAGAGTTAAGTGCTTTGGTTCCTTCTGGGTTGGATCATAGAAGAGTGTGCAGAGCCTACACACTTTCTGTTTACCTCTTGCAATGTTCTTGTAAAAATTCAACACGTTGCATATTTCAGTGTGCTTCTGTGTGCAAGCATTATGATTTGGTGTTAAAAAGTCAGAATAAGAGGGAATTTTTCTGGGACCCTTCAGTTCTAAAAATTCTGCCATCAATGATTCTATTCACCAGGCTTCTTATTTTTATTTCTGGGATAATCAACCAATATCCCTCTCCCAGATACAAGGATGAAAGGAGGGAGAAGATCAGAGTCTCAGTCAGAGATTCAGGCATTCAGGATTTTTTGAGGTAGAGCCTCTCAAGAAAAAACAGATGAGGGAAGGAGAAAGTGAAGCATGGGGGGCTGGGAAAGTGTAGGGATGAAAGAGTTGAGCAAAGCTTTTGTCTCTGTTGAAATCCAGTCTTGGTCTGGTAGAGAGATCTCTAGAGCATAAACAAAACTTCAAAGTTATTCTCTTTCCTACCTTAACACAAAGATCCTGCCTTTGATGCTTCCTTATCGTTGTTGGTCATTGCTTGTGAACTCTTAACCTAGAGGACAGTACGACTTTTCTAAATCAGACTATTCCATCAGTTTTAGAAAAGACAAGAACTGATATACAGCTGAAAAACATGACCTCTGTGGCATTCAAGCCCAGGAAAGCAGATGGGAACAGACACCTCTTATAGTCCATCCCTTACATTAGCCAATTAAGCTTGCTTCTGACATTTTTCTCACATTAGGTTCACTCCATCCAGGCCTGACTGCTCTGGAATTTTGTGTCACAATTCCTAAAGAACTTACAAACGGAGTGGTGATAGTGGATTGAATCGCAGTTCCTAACTGCAGCAGCGGCTTGGTTATCATCACTGCACTGGGACTGCTCTACTACACAATTCTAGATCCTGTTACACTTGGTAATACGGTTACACTTGGGTAATAGTTCTGTAACCTTAGGTGATTTCCATGCAGAATTTCAGCCCTTCTTATCAAGTTTTATTAGGCCATGTTTATGGTTCCTGCCCTCGGCAATGTAAACTGAGTTTGAAAGCATCAAACCCCACCAGGATAGTCATCAAAATGCCAAACACAAACCTCCCGGTCATTTTTGGATAGCAGCAATCCAGTTCCCTTATGATAATCAATATCAATTGTTTATCCTAGCATGGTAAATATATCATAGAATGGCAAAAAATAAGGAGTGCTTTATATTTATAACACTGTCCTTGTGTTCCTTGGTGGAAACAGCCATCTCAGAGAATCAGGATACATAAACTTTTGTGAATGAGAAACAAAATTTCTCAAGGCAATCAGGAAGATGGAAACAATGTTGAACGCAGCCACATCTACTTCCTGCATCAAATTTTTCTCGTCTTCAGGATACAATACACAGAACAGCAATCATCTAAAAGTCTTCCATGTCTAAAGTAACATCTCCTCCACTAAAGTGTCACATTCACATTGATGGATCAGCAACTTCTTAAAAAGACTTTCCTACTTTTCTCTCAGATTGACAACTACTGAATGATTGACAGAGGGGAGAATCAATGATCCTACAACTCCTTTGCTATTAAGTGAGTCTTTCATCTAAGGAGTCTATGTGATGCCATATTGGTCTAACAGAAATTCTCTGAGCCCTTGAATAGTATCATAGCCAAGGTCTTATGGTCAAAAATGACAAATTGTTATCCAGAATACATGGAATCTCAGTGAACATGAACCGATGCTTTATGCAGAATGAGGGTGGGCTTATATAATAGACCTATGAATATGTATCTAGTCTGTTCAAGGAATTCGGTATTATTGGACCAATACCCGTGAAGCCCCTTATAATACTGGTATTCATTGGCATGATTACTTGGAGATCTTGCCATGTTGTGGATGTATCTGTATAGTGGCTAAGCTGCTGTGGTTGGTTATGTAGAGGTAGTGGTACAGATCCCTGCCTCTCCCTCCTCAACTTCTGCTAACTAGTGCTTTGCTGATGGTAAGAAAGGCTGGTCACCCCTATCCAGCTTTTTTGGTCCACTAGGATTGGAGATGAATGTTCCTGTAGTTTTGCATGGGCTTGTGACTGCCAGGTGGCCAATGTCAATGGGTTGGGTTTCCAGGTTAATGTTTGTCAGGAGGGGCTTGAGTGTGAAGCTTTCCTGAGGTTCCTACCTGGGCACTCTTCTGCTGTGGCAAGTGTTGATATGAGCTATGATTTGCCCTTGAACCTCCTGTCTGTCTAATGCCCACTTTAAGGAGAGGGTCCCCAGCCTTGGTCTGGGATAATCTGGGGTCCTGTGTGGTAAGGGCCCTGATAAGCACAAGGTGGTTATCAGTCTGCTATGAGGTACCTGTTGGCTGCCTGGAGTCATCTTTGGACTAATAAATCTCGCTTGTAGCAACAGCAGCAGCTGCATTAGCCTTTGTGAGATGAATTCTATGCTGTTGGATCCATGCATAGATAGTCTCAGTCTCGACTTTCATGATTGTTCCATTCACAGACTCATTGCTCATGAACTTAGGAAGCCAAGGCCAGACACTGGCATCAAGTTGGTGATCCCACCTACTTGGTGGTTTATTATTCCTCTTCAGCGGCTCTTACTGTTTTCACATGCAATATGAAGATCTTTGCACTCTATAGTCACTCTCATGGGTTCATTTATATAACTCCTCTGAAGAAATCCTTGTCTCTTCTTCTTCTTCTAAGCACCTTAAAAACTAGCCAAGTCATTTATGACTTCCCCAGAGTCTATGTATAGTCTTCACTTGAGCCATTTCTCTTTCACACAAGGTAAATTACAAAATAAGGTATTAGTGCCAAGCTCTGCCTCTGGTGTGCATTTTCCTCACCACTAACTTTTAGGGCCCCAAAAGTGATGCTGAAATGTCAACAATATTTCTATCTTATCTATCTGTAAGCCAGCTCTATAACTTGGTCATAAGGCATTCTCTTTGTAGCAACACATGTGAGCTGAGACATAGTTAAAAGTAGTAGGAGACACAAATGTGTGGACCACCAGTTTAGTTGTGTCGTCCAGATCTGAGATGCACTATTTCAATACTACAGTGGATTCTTGCTGGACTTGACTGTCACCCTGATAGAATTCATATTAACCAGCTCAAAACAGGCAGTCTGGCATGGAGTCAATTAATGTCATGTTTAGATGGTTTGCCTCTACAGTGTCCAATAACAAGTCAAGAGATATTTTTAAAATAGTATTTAGTACTCATGCAACATGGCCTCTCTCCAGGACTTCTAGAGACTTATGCTTGAGTTCTCCTTGGGGGCTTAATAGAGGCTCTGTTCAGGCTCCCTTTCTACCTGTAGGACCATGGACCCTGCAGGGTCCTAAAAAGCTTAAAAAGTGGGACTGCTTTTACGTAGAAGAAGTTTTCTGAGGAACAATGCAAAATAGCATTTTTCTAGGTCAATAAATGAATGAGAGAAATGTTCTCAAGTATAGGTTATATTGTCTTCAAAACCTGAAAAATTCTAACAATTTTCATGTTTCTTAGTAGCAGTAGATGCAAGGTGTACATTTATTTCTACTTTGTTTGTTACTGAGAGCAAGGTTCTTATTCCTTAGTAAGGTATATTTTGGCATACCGCAGACAACCAAATACTATAATCTTCACTGATGTGGAGAATATCTCTGGAGTATTTAGCTCTTTATTAAAGCACCCAGAGTTTCTACCATAGTGGATCAGAATGTTCAGATAATAGAGATCCTTTCTGACTATAACAGAATATAAGAGGATTAACACATTCCTTGCACTGTATTTTTACTGTATACTTTTATCCATTCTATATGAATGATATGCTTCTATTTCTCCAAACTGGGAAAGATTGATTATTCCTATCTATAGGATCACCTATATTTGAGTATATGATGATCTAGTAAAAACACATTTGACACAAGAGCAAATTTGACAAAGCAACTATAATTAGAGAAACTACCTGGTTACATCATCTGCCATGATTCATCTGGTTTTGCAAAATCCAAGCTAGTGATTATGATTTAAAAAAAAAAAAAAAAACCTTTGTGTTACTTATGTCATTTTTGTGTTGTGTTCATCTCTATCACTTTTTTCAGCACATAATGTGCTTTTGACTTACTGCTCTGGTTTGAGAAGGGGTTTCTACTTGGTTTTTCTACTACAATAGTTCTTACTTTATAAGTCAAAAACACATATGAGTATCCTGCCAAACAAGTAAGTTCTTACCAAATACATGTTCAGGAATTTGAGAAATGACCACCTGCTTTCTGTTAACCCATTAGACTCACCATGAAATGGGACCAGGGCCATGACTTCTTTCATTGATTGTTCCATACAGTCCTCACACAGGGACATGATGATGGTGCTTCAGAGTCCCAGGAAACAATGCCAACTCAACCAGACCTATAACCAGCAATGTCTGAACAAATTAGGTCTAGCCTATTCCTGAGGGGATGGTTAACCCAATAAATTACCATAGATCCCTCTAGGGAAGATTTCATAATCACTGCTCTGTGTACTTGCCTCATGGTACAGAATATGCTTTTATTGAGATGTGACCATTAATCAGTGGATATCTGAGAACTGGTTCTGGTATCATAAACAATTAATTATGAGTTTCAATGGATACCATGATTTTCTGTTCCTTTATCAAGTTACGCTTACCAAGTAATGAACAACCTATTATGGGTACTGGTGTTAATGTTTTAAGGATGCAAAGATACATCCTCTGGTCCACTGAATGTTTTTTCTTCTACATTCCTCTTTACCATCTTCTTTGAACACTACAGTTTGAAATAAAAGAATATGAAGATGGAGAATGTTATGGATTTTTAGCAAGAAATACATTTGAATTAAAAAGTGACCAAAATAACAATGATCAATATTGAGGTATTAATGTGTGCAATATGTACTTTATCTTAATTATTTGATTTAATCCTCACAACCTAAAAAAAAAAAAAATGGGTTTTTGTGAATGGAAAACTCATACTGACCAACACGGTCAAGATTTACTCTATGTCCCTAAAGTTGTCTATGAATAAATGAAAATGGCAAAGATTAAAAACAAAAAAAGGATTCAAGATGGAATCCACCAAAAGACCCAAATTCTCAAGAACTCTTAATTCACCAGCAGAGATTATCTAATTCAATAACTCTTTTTGCCTATGATTCAAGTCAACCTGGAAATGACAAGGAGTTCAAAACTCAAGTAATTTAGTCAACTATTTCAACAATTATCCTTTAGAAGCACCTGTCATGTACTGAATCCTGGGGGTGAGAGAAGGGAGAAACTTACTGAACTGAAGAGCTCACAAGTCCGTTGAGATGAACTTGTATGAACTGAACAGGTAATAAACCACCACGGGTGCAACAGCTGGGCCCTGCAGTATTTCTCAAATTGTAGGTCTCAACTCATTAGTGAATATTAACAATACCTTAGTAAGCTATTACTAGCAAGTTAAAAAAATGAAATAGAACATAATTAGAGAATAATATTGAATAGATAATACAAAGTCTCCCATAGGAAGAGAATAAAAAATGTTTTGTGGAATTTTGTATCTTTCGATAAGGTAAATGTATTTTTTACTGTGGGCTGTGGTGATCAAAAAATTTGAAAATGACTGCACAAGACATCTATAAAAAGATTTTAGCCAACAAAACAAAAATAGTCTCAAAGTAAGTCACAAAGGAGGCACCAAGTTAGCATTGATTGCCTAAAGAGAAAAGTGAATGACTAACACAGATGTTATTACTAAGAATACGATAATTACAAATGTTTACATATCCTAAGGGGTCGTACTTAAGAAAGAAAAAAGAGATGCAGTAACAATAACTAAAAAGCTTCATGCTTTTACACTTTCAGTCATTGTGACCTTCTCTCAGGGTCATCCAGCCATGATAGGTATTTATAAGTGTCCAGAGTAACTTTGCATCACAACAATGCCTGCTTCCACCAACTCACACACATGGTGAGCACTCGCTCCTCCATAAAGTGGGTCTGAAGAAACAGCTTTTACACCATCTTAAGTGAGAAAGCTACACATTAGCAATGTGGGCACGGAATACTTGCCAGTGCTGTTTAAAAACTGTATTCTACAGCTTGTAAATATCTTTTTTAAACCACTTGACACCATTTTTGGTTTGCTACTTGGGCTGCCCGCCTAGAAATCCAGGACTTCTTCCTTGGTAATCCACTTCACAGTCTAGTGTCCTGACTCGAGAATTATTCCACAATAAGTCAAAAAGTGCAAAATAGAAAAGGAAATATATAGGTTTTCACCACATTTTTCACCTGGAAAAAGCTCAATATGTGTCTCACTTCTTGTTAAGACACTCTTTCTTTCACAAACACTCACAGAATTTCACCCTGCTTATCACTGCCTGCCACATGGGAAACCCAAAAAGGATCTTTGTTAGGGACTCCCCAAGGCAGGGCTGGATTGTGTGCAGCCTGGAGAAAAAGAATATTCATGCTTCTCTTCACCCCTGAGATGTTGCCGTTCCAAAGTCACAAAGCATTTCAATAGCAAGCAGTTTTATGCTTGATTCACAACCAAAGCTCTTAACTGCTGGAATGTCAAGAACTCAAGTCACATGGAGTAACCAGAAACATAGTCAGAACTGATTTGCCCAGCGGGAGTTGGAAAACAGCTCGCAATTTTTCCCTGAAATTGTCTATGCTTTGTCCTTGTCTCAGAGTTGCTTCCCTCTCACTTGGCACTAACCTGGCTGTCATCCTCAGATCTCAGGACCAATGTCATCTTATCGGAAATCTCCTCCCTGACCACCACACCCGAGGAGTCACTCAATCAACGCTCTCTCAGTGCATCCCTCCTTTTTCCCTGACAGCATTGATGATAGTGAATAATTTTACATCAGTTGGTATGTTCGGTGTTTAATGCTATCTCCCCAGGTAGCTAGCTGGAAACTCTGTGATAACTTGTGCATTCAACAAGGACAGCCAGTGTCCTGCCTCCAGACCTGACACCTAGAAAATAATGAACAACTGTTGAAAGAACACAAGAGTTCACTTCATGAAATCAAAATTCTGTTACCTGTTGCTTGCCATAAATAGTTGTTTTGTGATCAAACTTTGAAGAGACCATCATTATTATCAAAATGGTTAGGGTTTATATACACTCTTGTTCACAGCAACACTATTCACAATCGCCTAAAAAGTGGAGGCAATGCACTTTCAATTAACTGATGAGCAAATAAACTGTGGTATGCACTTACAGTGGAGCATTAGTCAGCCCTAAACAAGAAGGAAATTCTGACACATGCTACCTCTTGGATGAACCTTGAAGGCATTATGCTAAATTACATAAGCCTGACACAAAACGACAAATACTATGTGATTTACTTCTATGATGTAACTAGAATAGTCAGAAAATAGAAAGGTAGCTGCCAGGAATGGGGTGAGAGAGGAGTAAAGAGTTAACATTTAATGGAAATGGAGCTTCAACTGATGATGAAGTAGTTCTGGAAATGGAAGGTGATGTTGTACAACAATGTGAACTTATTTAATTCACATTTCATACTGGGCTTTCACACTTAAAGATGGTTAATTTGGTTAATTTCATGTTATGTGTATTTTACCAAAATTTTTAAAAATAAAATTAGTATATGTTCTTTAATATCATGTGTGCTTTTGGTATTATGTAGTATGGAGCACATTTTATAAAATGTTAATCTATAACTACTGAAAATGTTGGTCACATACTGAGTGAAATTTTTATGTTCTGGCTGTGAATTTGAATTTTTGGTCTTTCTTTTTTGCAAATCAAAGAAGCCAGTATAAATTTCTTTGCAAATACACAAATGGTGTTTAGAAATACACAAGGAGTGGATGACTGAGGGTACCGCAGGGTATACAGACAGGTGGGTAAATAAGTTAAAGAATATAGATAATAGGTTGGGTACAGTGGCTCGTACCTGTAAGCTTCAGCCTATGAAGCGGCCAGGGCTAGGGATTGTGGTTTGAGTCCCGCATGGGGCCCGTAGCGAGACCTAGTTCCAAAAAGATAGCTGGGCATGGTGGCGCGTGCCTGTAATCCCAGCTACCTGGGAAGCTGAGGCTGGGGATTGCTTGAGTCTGTGGTACCCCGGGCAACAAAGAGCCTGTGATTCCACAGGCAAAAATAGCAAGACCTAGTCTCAAAAAAAAAAAAAATAGATAATAAAAGAAGTCATTTAATAGTATGCAAATAAAATTGGCATTAGATCCTAGACTTTGGTCATTAAGATAGTTCATTTCTTCAAATAGTTTCGTTCCCCTTTTAGTCAAACAAAGGTATTTAAATGATGAAAACATTTTTAAGTGATCAAATTTCAGGAAAATCTTAAATGTGAAAGGTAAAATTTTAAACTTTTTTACATTGTTTCTGAAAATGTATTTCTGAAGATTAGAAAAAAACATAATTATCATTTTAATGCCAAATGTTTATGAGTTAGCCATTACTATGACCAACATTTTACATGAGGATAACCAGGCTATAGAGAAAGCTGTATCTTGCTGAAGACCACCTAATGGGGCTTCAGAGCAAGGGTAAGGCCCATATTTTTATTTAATTTGTTTCACTAGTTATTTCTCAAAGAAACAGCAAGAAGGGAGGAAGCAAAGGAGAAGAAGGAGGGAGGTGGGAAAGGGAGGATGGAAGAAAAGGATGGATGAAAGGGAAGTAAGGCTAAGGAGAGGGAGGGAAGGAAAGGAGGGGAAGGGAGCTCGTAAGGAAAGAAAAAGAGAAAGAACCTCCTAAGTCAGCTTCTTCAAAATTGAATAGTGAAGTCATATCCACCCATTTGGTCACATTTAATGCTCACATTTTAAAACAAACACTTCCACCCAAGTAGATACTCTGTGTCTCCTTCCAAGTCTGAATCTCTCCACAAGAAGTCTCCCCTCATTTCCCAGCTAGCTCTCTGCAGCCACCCTGTGAGACTGGTCAGAGGCCCCATAACACATAAGGCTTCACTCACCTTCCTGTGACAGGGAATAACTTCCCCTGACACTCCAGAGTTTCCAGAAGGTTGCATTGTTCTCAAGTCCCCATTTTGGAGTTTTGAAAGACCTCATTTCCTATGGCTATTCTTTCCCTTTCCTGGTAGGGGGGCGGGGGGACAAAATCAACTCTTCCATTCTCCTTTGCTCTAGTTCACCATCTCCTGAAGAAACTTAAAAAATATTCTTAAAGTGACAACACACCTAAACTGTGTTGACACAATAGTAATTTGACTATAAAAAAAAGACAAAACAAAACACCTCATCAGGTATACCCAGAAGTGTCATGAAATAGAATGAATTCCAGTAATATGTTTTTATTTTTGATGTCAATTTAGACCAGTTTATACATAGGGAGAACATTTATAAGCAGTGGTTTAAAAGGAAAAGGAAAGATGTTAAGGGTAGTAGGGTCTGTGTTTCCATCCACTCTACTTGCTTTGAGAAGTAATTTATTATAACCACTGGGCCTTTAACCAGGTCTGAGGAAGTTGTCCCGCACCCAAGAGAGGGTATCTGTGGCCCTGCAGCTCAGGGCTTGTACCTAAAGTGCAGCGGAAAGACCCTCCTTCAGTCTCCTCTGACTCCCTGCTACACCCTGACAATGTAGACATGGTGACCATGGGGTGCTTGAACACAGGCAAGTCACAAGAGCTGCCTTCAGGATGAGAGGCAAAGTGGTGGCAATCTCTTCCTGGCCTGTGAGGCTGAGATCTTTAAATTACTCTGGTGTCTTACCCTTATTTTATCATTACTCTTTGTAAAGAATAAGACCAAAATAAAAAAATAGACCTTCAGACTGGAAAATGCAAACAATAGGAGGAAATGATGGAGACATTGATTTCTGGGTTCTCAAGAACAGTACAACATTCTGAAGGAGGAATTTCAGCTGCTCCCCCCCCCCCCGTTCCCCAGCCTCATGACTATGTTGAGAGCAGGTTGGAAAATATAAAGCTACAGACACTTCCAAAGGAAAAACTGAGGACCCAGAGGTTTGGGCATTTTGTTTTTGCTTGACGAATTTACATCTCTACTTCAACCTTATACACATACAAATAAATTTCAGGTAGTTGAATGATCGAAAAACATAATAATAGAATAATTTTTAAATAAATCACATTGTCAAATAACATGCTGCATGCTTTTCTCCAATTTCCCAGTCCTCTTCAGATGAGGGATCACTAAACTTACCTTAGGTCTAATAATTAGTCTGGAAAAGTTGTCTACATCTGCTATCTAAGACATCTGATAACTCAGTTGTCTACTTATTGTACTTTCATCCACTGTACCCTAAGGTTAAAGACCTCTTAGATGCACCTCTCTTTTTTCAAGTCCTCTGCATCATTTTTGAAACAACTATATTGTCTTCCTTCAGGAACCACTGAACACAACTTTCACAGTGCACAATAACAAATGAAATAAAGCCACACTCAGCATTTGACTCAAAGTTATACCTGACCCTGGCAATAGTCCTGGATGTCCAGAAAGCTCACTGAGGAGCAGAACATGGAGCAATGGCTAGCGAATCAATGAAACTGCTTCACAGTGACTCTTGGGTGTCCCAAATATGGAAAAGCTCTCTCTGACTCCATAGTCTTTGAGTAAAGAATCTCTGATTTCTGAGGTCTAGAGGTGAGAAGACAGAGGAAATCTACTGAGAGGCTCCCTCTATCTTCACCCTTGAACTTTGGAGTGATCAAGAAAAGCTGCAGGGCTGGCCATAAGAGGATCCAGCCATGGCCTGCAAGTGCTTTCACAGACCTTGCCCGAGCCCTAAAGGTGACAGTCAATTACAGGGTGTCACTGCTCATTCTTGAGTTTTAACTTCAGTGTCTCTTGCTTATCAACATAAAAGTTATTTGTTCCGTGATGCAGTTTATCTGTCAAGGTCAATCCAATTCTAACTCACGGCAGAAAATATGACTCTCACTAGCATGAGGAAGCTCCTTGCTAGAGCACTCAGGTACATATCCCAATGGGAGCAGAAGTGACACTAATCTCCCTTGAGTTTTTCCTGCCAGCAAGGCAATGACATTGGTGAGCATAGCTCCCCAGAAGTTTTGTGGGCCCTGGTGGGGCTGACCCAGGGGAATCAGGGGTGCAGAACAGAATGAGGAAGACTTAGACCCACACTTGCCATGCCTGAGGAAGCCACTGACAGACCTCCTGGCTCTGGATAACACAGATTGCCCCCTCTGGGGTACCCTGCTCTGTGTCCCTCCCAGTCTGCTTAGAGCCCCTGATATCTAGAACATGCATCCTCCAGATGTTTTGTCTCACTGGCTCAAACTCAGGTTGCCATAAAAAAGAGCAGGGACAGGACCTTCTTCTATGGCTCTCAGAGACAGGCAGCACCAGAACACCCCCAGGCAGTGCCAGATGATCGCTCTGGAGCTTCTTTCCCCATCTTTGGGACTGTAACTGTGCAATACCCCCCACTGCAAACAGGTGTCTTTTCTACCTCCCCATGCTGGGCGCAACCAGGTGACTTGCTCTGGGCACTGAGGCAAGAGCAGACACAATGCAAGCAAGGATCTGTGACTGGCTGGCACTTTTGCCATCTTCACAACACAAGACAGAACTCGTCTGCTTCCCAAGAGGAGCATGGAGACACCAAGGCCAAAGCCATTTCCGGGGTGGAGTGGGGGGGGGATGGATCCAATCCCTCAGACTTGTAGGAACTAATGAAAGGCTGCTGCTGCATGAACCTGGGTTTGGGGAAACATTGTCAGACAATATTTTGAGGCACCAGACCGCTGACACATCCAATTGGATTTTCACTTCCAGGTCCACTTTGGCTCACTAGACTGCAGTTTCACATATTAAAAAGGTTTTAGAGCCAGAAGGTACTAGAAAAAGAGATAACTAGCTTCTCTCTTACTCTAGGCCCTTCCTCTATGCCTCCCCTTCCTGGATCTCACATGCAGAAACATTAAATGAAGGAAATATTGATACGCACAGAGAAGCAATTCCCTGGCCTCCTTCATTCAATGTGCCATTTTTCTCAAGGCCTGCAGACTCCTGAAGCGCCAATACTACAGTTGACACTTGAACCACACAGGTTTAAACTGCACATATTCACTTCTATGCAAATGTTCTTATAAATAGATGATGATGTAAACATACAGTATCCATAAAACCGTAAGTGCATTTTCTCTTCCTTTATGAGTTTCGTAATAACATTTTCTTCTTTCTAGTTTAGTATAATGCATTCAGCACACAAAAAATAAATAAAATGACTATCTTATCAGGAAGGTTTCTGCTCAGGCTATTAGTAGTCAAGTTTGGAAGAATTCAAAGTTATAGGCTGACCTTCAACTGTGTGGGCGTTTGCACCCTTAACCTCCAAGTCGTTCAAGGTCAACTGAAATTGCTCATGGCATGTTATGTTGACAGTTGTCAGCCCTTGAGCCAGCACCAGCTTATTACCTCTGGGCGGCAGGGTATACATTAGCCATGCAGGGTGGCAGGATGATGTTTCAGGAAGAGATTGCCACTCTGAGGTTATTGAAGATGAGGCAGCACACAAGTCCTGAGTGCAGCTGCAGTTCAGCCCCCAGTTTTTCTGCACCCCACCCACCCCCCCATTGCTACACTTGGTCTGAGAAAGTAGGAGATCCCAGGGCAGAAATGTGTTAGCTTGTGACTCAGCCTTCCTACCCATTCAGTCACCCTTGCTGTCCCTTTTGACCCCAGGTCATTGCACCTCCAGTTCTCACCAAATGCAGAGCTGCTGTCCTTGATGCTATGGACTCAAACTTGACTTTCTGGGCCAGCCAGTTATGGCTGAGTCACACAGCCTGTTCCCCACAGCCTGCGCCCTTTGCATCTATAAGATCAAGTATCTTTGAAAACGAAAGCCATTCCCTAATGTAGTATCCTCAATATTTTATCTTACTTTTCCCATTGAATCCTTCTACCCAAATCGAAACATTTCTACATCCTCTATTTGCTCTATCATAAAATCTTAATATTCGATCTCACCCCTTATTTTCTCCCTTCATATATAGCACACGCTAGCCATGTTTTTTCAGTGCAATTGTGTTTGGCACCTCTTTCAAACCGCCCACTCTACAAAGGATTTCATCAAGAAAAGCCATGAATCGCCTTGCCTCTGAGCTGTACTGAGTCATGTGTATCACTCACACTGCTAGATTTCAAGCTATTAAAGGCCAGGAATTTTCCATTTTATTTGGTCTATTTCCTCTGCCATGCAGTTCTGTGTTCACTTGCTATTCCAAACAGAGACTAAGAAGGAAGCAACAATGTCAAGTTCAAAGGAATTTTTAAATTTTCATAAACGGCACAAAGGAAAATGGGACAGTGTTAAGTTATTCTGGAGCTTTTGCCTTCTCAAGGGCTGCTAAAGTTGCCCTTCTAGCATTTTGGTCTGGAAAAATCCTAGCATGGACTTCAAAAGAATGGAAGATAGGGGTGGGTGGAGATGAGAGTTGCCCCTCTGTAGATAAGGGCCTGCCCCCTGGGAAGATAGCACCAGTAAGCTCATGCCAAGGTCCCAGTGGGGGGAGGGGGGGGAAAGAGTGGCAAGTCCCCTCTCCCCCGCCGCTTGGGACAAGGGCAGCACATCAAGGGTGACAAAGTGAGTATTGTGTCCTCCCTTCCTGTGACCCCCTCTGTCCCCAGCGCACAATTCCTGAGCCCAGCATCTCCAGTCAGAGGGCTCACAGCCCATGTGTGCTGCCCTGGCAGTCCACAAGGCTCAGTTCTCACAGAAGCATTATTTTCTTCCTCTCCCCAAAATTCCTCTTCATCAGCTATAATAACTACAATTTACTGAGTATAATAGCTACAATTTACTAACGTATCTTGAAGTTTAAATGAATTATCTCATTTCACTCTGCAATGAAGCAAGTGTTATTATCTTCCTTTGACAAATGAAGAAAACTGAAACCTTCAGGGTTTATAACTTGCCCAAAGTTACAAACCCAACAGAGATTTGGACCCAGAAAACCTGACATTCAAAAGGATGTCTTCCCTCTGCTCTGTTTTCCTACTCTTTCTTGGTGACATGGTTGCAGGATGGGCAGTGTAGTTCAAAAAGTAAATTTTGACTCATCTCCTCTAACTCTCACTACCCTTTGCACAGGTAGAAAAGAGCCATACTCTTATTCATGACCTTCTCAACAACTTGGAAAGTCTGGAGACTGACACATAGTGTGTGCTCTATTAATAGCTGTTGGAAGAACAAAAGAACACCTAGTACGGCAGCCTTCTCCATCAGAGGAGAACCCCCTACCCCTCCCCAAAGTTGCTTTGTCAAGATTAAAAGTCCAGAGGACACCAGCACTTTGCCCAAGGTTAATGAGTAGAAATGCGTGTTGTATCTAAAGGTGCACACACATTGTCACCTTGATTTCTCTATAACCACACTTAGCCATGTCCACAGCTCCTTATTTCCACCCAACTTGCAAAATGTAGCTTTGCTAATTCATGATTTAGTTCATTCTGGATAGCTTTTTTTCTCTCCCTTTTGGGTAAATGGTCCATTTAAACTTTGCTCCCTGCACCTTCTCATTGCCTTCTCCCCAAGGGGGATATCAATTCCATGGAGAGCGACACTTCTGTAAGACAGACTTTTTTTCTGAATAGGATGTTTTTGTTTTCAGACTCTGGTCCTGTTACTGTAAAGAGCTCTGTTCTGGCTGGAGACAGGGGCCTGAGCTGGCCAGGGCTGCCCTGACCTGGCTTGCACCTTGATCCGCTGCCACAGAGTCCAGAGACAAGGCTAGGTCATGCTTCACTGGGGGGTTTTCAGAGGAGACCTTCCATGCAAATATGACTTTCAACAGTAGGAATGAGCATAGGAAGAACTTCTCTCCTCTGAAACTGTCACAGAACCCGCTATGATTTGCAGAGGTAAACAATCATGCTGACAGAGCCCAGTGGGAACTAAAGGCACCCTTGACCTTGTTGTGCACCTTCTGTTAGTCAAGGGAACAAATTAACACCAACATTTTTGAGGCTTAACACAATCAAAATTTATTACTCACCCAGATGACAGGCCACCACAAAGACGCCCTATTGGCAGATCCCTTTTATCTATTGGTTCCACCATGTCCTGACAGATAGGGGAAAAGAGAGGGGTGAAGGCACCCTGACTCTTATAAACCTCAGCCCAAAAAGTGACACATTTTTACCTCCATGCCTGTCCCAGAGATGGTCATCTCTGCCTTGCCTCCTTCTGTCCTTTCCTCATAACTGACCTGGTTTTCTAGGATGGCTGCAGAGTCCCCACAGCACACCAGACAATCACAAAGAGATAAACCCTCATTGATGCCAGGCGGAAACTCACAGCTGCTTGAAAGCCTGGGACTAGGGGTCAAATAAATGCAGGTTAAAGTGCCAAGAGCCTCTACCATGTTAGGCAACCTTGAGCAAGCCACTTAACTTGTGACCCAAAGGGTCATTTCAAGACACACAGAAAGCATTTAGCATAATATTTGGCATGTGTGATATGCTTAATAACTGTTAGCTCTCATGTTTATTGTGGTATTCTGGTCACACTACATAGGCCAGATTAAGGTCCCAACCCCGTGGCATTTGCTACCAGCCTCTGGGATTATCTGCACACTGCTCATTAGATTCGGGGGGTAGGGGGGATGGACAACCTTGTCTCTCTATTACCCTCTTCTGAGTGGACACAGCCAAAGGGATGGAAGCAGAGCCAGACACAGGAAACGGAGAGCAATGGCAGAGGAGTGGAGAAGGATGAGCAGAGCAGAGGCAGTGAGCACAAGGAAGGGGTATGCAAAGGGAGAGACAGGTAACCAGATGGAGATTGGCTGGGAGTCTGAGTGAAGATGATGAAGGATGGCACAAAGATGTGGGAGAGCACAACCTGCTTTGCTCCCAGTTTAGTTTTTGTCCACCTGTCTGTGGATATGGAACTTGGAGATTGTTCTCTCCAAACTGGGTTGAGTGCTGATTCACACAAGTACTCATCTCAGGAGCCCACTGATGTCAGGAACCCACCACTTGTGATGAATTGAACTACACACACACACACACACACACACACACACACCATGTTGCTTACAAACCCCATCTATTTGTTCCCTTCTTTTAACAAATTATTTCACTGTTTTCCCATTCTTTTTTTTCCTTCCCCATTCCCTTTTCCGCTTTCTTTTAAAAATCCCTATGAATGTAATCTTATTTAGGAATAGGGTCTTTCAATATGTAAATGACAATGACATCATATTGGCACAAAATGGGCCCTTAATCCAGTTGGACTGGCACATAGACAAATACGCAGAAAGGAGGATGCTGTGAAGACAGAGGGCAAGAAGCTACATGCCCATGGCATGGAGTGTTTGTGCTGCTTCACAAACACAAGAACATGGAGGACTGACAATCACAGCAGGACTGGAGACCTGAGAGGTGTTGCTTTGCAGCCCCAGAAGGAACAAGCCTTGCTGATACTTTCATTTTGGTTTTCTGGTCTCTAGAACCAGAAGCAATAAATCTGTGTTGTTTTGAGCCATTCAGTTTACTCATTTTGTTACAGCAGCCTTAAGAAACATATCCATCCTTCAAGTATTTAATAAATATTATTGAATACCTTTTACCTTCCAAGTAGTATGTACAAAACAGATTGGGTTCTTGTCTTCATAAAGGTTGTAGTCTGATGGGAGAAACAGATATTAATCAAATAATAAATTTTGCAAGCCCAGGTTCCCTTTCCGTTTATCTCAATTGTGTAGGTAGAAATGGCATCCTTGTCCCTTTTGTCTGTAGGTGCCAGCACAGTGTGTTAATACGAACGCTTACCCTCATGAAACTAAGTTACCTTGCCATCAAGCTCACTGCAGTGGTATAGTCAGAACAACATTGCATCCAAAACCTTCAACAACAATACAAGTCTCCAGTCACAAATCCTCAGGGAAGTGGCTACACAGACTACAGAGCACAGCGAGGTTTCCTAACAACTCTCTTTAGGGTTTCCTTTCCTGCATTCTTTGATGCAGCTGCTCAAGTCCCTCTTCTATTTACCTGCCTCTTTCTAGAGGTTTTCTCCACTCATGTTCTTTTCTCAAGCAAAGTAATTTGAACCCTCCTGGCCTCTCAAGAAGGGTTCTGCAAAGATACAGGAAGATGGAAGAAGCTATTTGGTATTTCAGCTTCAGGAAACTGAATTGTCAAATAAATGAACAAACAGTCAGTTCCAAGAGGCCTCTGGTCTTTGATTTTTGCAAAGTCAGAATGACTCTAAATTATTAAACTGGCTAAAGGGGCTCAGAACATGAACACTGTGCAAGAGCCATTCTCTCAGGCTCAGAAACTAACTCCTTCTTAAATGTTCTCTATGGTTTCTCTCATAACAGGGCCTCTGGGATGATAGGTCGTTTTGCATTTTCCTCTCTTTGGCTATAGCTCCTAGGCTATAGCCTAGGTGCCCTATTGCAAGCCAAAAAGAAGAGGCTTGGGCCCAAATTTACAGATGTCTGCTGTTGGGAGAGCTCCTCTGGCTCTCTGAGTCTCTACAAGAGCCTGCACAGAATGGGAAGATGCCACTGGGTGCACCTGGGGTCAGAGCAAGTTTCTGAGTGGCATCAACCTAGTCACAGGCAGGAGGGATAGAAAAGATCAACCAAACCAAACCACAGGTTAGAAAAATGACCAAGTGTTTTACTTCAGCAAATCAGTATTTCTTTGGAAACAATTTACTTAGGGGATTTGTTGAGCAACCAGCACCCTTAGAAGAGCTGGTGACCTTGGCAGACACCGCTCTCTGCACTTCTGGTCCAGCAGTGATCAAAAGGCCAGGAGAGAAATCTTGAACATGGTCTTCAGGGAAACCCACATTGAAAGTCTGGGAACCTCTAGAATAGTGCTTGGTGTGACCTGACACCTCCACAGTGACCAGGCACTAGCCATCCTCAATACTTTAGTACTTAAAATTCTCAATGTCTTGTTCTTATTAATTTACTGGGTATTCATTGTAATTATTCCACTTGTAATGAATTCATTTGGTATGAATTTCAATGTCATACATAGACTACTTTCATAAGAATTACCATACGATTCAGCATTAATTAATCTATCTTTAAAGTAAAATGTTAGCAATCAATTCATATTACTTGGATCCATAAGCCACTAACAGAAATGTTACTATAATTATAATTTATGAACTGTGTAAGGAATTTTCAAATATATGCATTTACAGCTTCTTCCCAATACAACCTTTTCCTATCTATACATCACTGTTGGCTCACCAGAGATTTGTCTAATCAATACCTCGGTGTCCTTATCTTTAAAGATGTCACCTTGTGTTTGCAGCTATTAGCCCATCATTACACATAAGAATTTCTGAGCAATTTCTACAGCAGTGAAATATATCATATTTTTATAGCACATTCATCTCAAGCACCATCCAAATAGAAAAAGCATCAGGATCTTTCTATTAAATCCTGAACATATTCTCTTGATTGTTTAACACACCTTACCACATAATGGTGGAGTCACCAATAAACAAAATAATATTTTTAAAATGTGAACACTGGAATCAGATTACTTGAGGGGAATGATATGTAAAGCCATGTGACTTTATATGAGCATATTTAGCATGTCATCTCAAATATCCTGTTGACAAGTGAAAAATGAAAAACAATGCATATTTTTGCCATATTCCAAACAGACCCCGGGTAGTGTAAATACAAAGCCCATCATTTCTCTTGTGAAAATGGGAATGGGAGTAGAAAAACACAGCAAAACTAGAGAAAAGAGTTTAGAAAAAAATACAAACTGTAGTGTTGACCTTTCTTAAATTTGACCTTAGAGACCTGAGCAGCAAAAGAGAGATATTTTTAAACAGGTCAAACTATAATCTTCATTGATTAAAGGTTTTGAGATACAAACCCAAACCAAAGACAACATACATGTATAATTTTGAGTTAGGCCATTTATTTTATTAATTCCACTCCAAGCTTTGACATTTGATTAGCCTTCTTTGTATTTCATCCCCAAATTCCAAGAGCAAATTTCTAAAGTTTACTGAATCCTTTTTTAAAACACATTGTATGTGCCCACAAGCATATATGTGTGCACAACACAAACTAACACAAGATAATGAAGAGCTTACCATAAAGTTAAGGATTCATATTAATATGCATCTTGTTGGTTTTTGTCAGGAAAATGGTATAGGTCTCCTTGTGATATTGTCTCACTCTTGGGCAGGACACTATAACACCTGTAATGGATCACGCTCAATTACTTCATGTGTCTACTCGAACGAGCAGGAGATGATGGTAATCTTATGAAATCTTGACATGATTTGCTTATTACAGAAGGTTTTCTTACAGCTGTTACCAGGACCTGCAGCCATTAGAGAACACTAATAACACCTGATTTGTCAAATACCACATTGTGCTTCAGTAAAATATCTTTCTGAGCTTTAGTAAAAACGCTTGTTTAAAAAAAATAGCTACGCAGATGAAAAGAGGAGTTGGGCAATCCTTCAAGACCATTTATAGATAAGGCCTCCACAACCACTGCACAAGCAAAGAGCTCTCACCTGAGCCTCCCAAGTCAGTAACATGGACAGGTAAGACATACTTGGATTATGTCTACAGGTCCACAGAGTTTAAGTCTGCTGAAAATCTTGTCAAGTGTTTGCAAAAGAGAGGCATGTTTATCAGCATAAAATGTTTACGTCCAGATAGATGAAGCTAAATAGAAGATAGTCACTGTTGGTTAACATGGTTGCCCTTGGTGATAATTCTCCACAGACTTCACTGCCACTTTCTGATAACCTAGAGTTAGTGGTTAAGTTAGGAGGCCAGGTTGTGACCAACTATTCACTCTCCCCCTCACCCTACCACTCCCAAAAAATTGTATCAATTGCCTTCCTAAGAGAAACGCACTGCACTGCAGGTTCTTCAAAATAAAGGAAGTCACTTTCGAAACAAAATCTACATGTGGTTGGATCATTTTTCCCACCCTCTATATTAGTTTTCTGTGACTGCTGTAACAAAATGCCAACAGAAATATTTTATCTCACAGTTGTGGAGATGACAATTCCAAGATCAAGGTGTTGGCAGACTTGGTTCACTCCAAAGGTCCTGATGAAAGGCTTCCCTCTTTGGTGTGTCTTCTCCTGTGCACTCACACACTCTTCACATGGTATGCAACTGGGTCTTAATACCCTCTTCTTAAAAGGACATCTGTCATGTTGGATTAAGTTCATACTAATGCTCTCATTTTAATCTCTTACCTTTGTAAAACTTTTGTCTCCAAAGAGGGACACATTTTGAGGTCTTAGAGATTAGGATTTCCACCTATCCATTTGGGTTGGGTGGATCGTTTAATTCAGAACGCCTTCTTACAAGTTCTTTGGTGACAACACAAACTTTCCAGTTACTCTGCTTCTGGTTTTCTGAACGTTGAAAAAGACAAACCAAGTAAGGACTGATTTCAGGGAAGGGAGCTCTTGCCTGGTTTTCTTCACTTATTCCTCTAAACACAGTCAAAAAAATAAATCACCAAATCTAACTCCAAAATTGGAGTTAGAAGGCTACAGTGGTAAGGGGAATACACTAGGTGAAGATATGTAACTAGAGGACATGACACCTGAACTGGGGAACTGGTGGACCGGAGCCTGCAGAGCATGAGTGATCCACATGCAAGATCATTCCCACAGTGGATGAAATGTAGAATCAAAGTGATTTTCATCATTACCCCATAACACATAGTTGCAAGCCCAGGATACTTAGAAGAGATCGCTCTTAGTAAACAGGTAAAGGAAGAGAGTTCTGTGGTCAATGTCAACAATTTGGCAAAAGAGTCTTTTGTTTGTCCTCACACAATAGAACTACAAGGAGAAAGACTCTTGTAGTCCTTGAAGAATCAGATTTTCTTCACTGGATGCAAGCTCAATAACAAAATCGTCCAGCAACATTCAGTTTGCTTTTCTTGACCAAGCTGAGATTGTTACTCAGTTTTGACTTTTGCTTGGAAAATGTAAAGTTCTTAAAGTCTTCAGAGATTTGTAACTAATACATGCAAAAGAATGATAAGTTATATGATTTTGGTCCCAAACTTCTTACTTACTCTTCTATACAAACATCTGTAGAAAATAGAAACTGTAGAGAACAGTGCTCTAAAGTAGGAAGGAAAGTTTCCTCTGAAGAAGAGAGGACAGTTCATGTTTGTATGAAAAGTTTTAGGATCTACTCTCTAAGCAATTTCTAAATAGGCAACACCGTGTTATTAACTAGAACTGCCAAACTGCAAATTAGATCCCCAAGACAATGGTTTTGTAGCTTATTGTTCTAACTTTTGGATCCCTTCAGCCATCTCACCAACTCCCTCCTATCCCCTGTCTTTGGCAACTGCCAATCTTATTTGCCAAAAGCAATCATTTCTCTGTATATAAGACCTTGGATTGAAGTGGGGGAGGGGATAGGTAAAGAGAGAGGGGTTGATTTTAGATTCCACAAACTGTGAGATCATGAGTATATATCTTTGTTTAACTTATTTTACTCAACATAAAGCCTTCAAAGTCCATCTATGTTGCCACAAATGACAGGATTTTCTTCTTTATAACTGAATCATCTTCCTTTGTGCACATATACATAGTTGTTTTATTATTTATCCATCAAGAGACACAAAGGTTAATTCTATACCATAGTTATTGTAAATAATGCTGCAGTGAATATAGGGGGTGCACATTATCTTTTTAAGTTAGTGTTTTCATTCTTGAGGATACACACACAGAAGTGGAATTGCTAGGCTATATGGTGGTTCTACCCTTTTGATTGAAGTTTACAATCCTGCATATGATTTAGGGGTATAGCCTCACACCTCCTCATCACCAAAACACATAGCTTTTTACACTAGACCATTGAGCCCCCTCCTCCCTTTGTTCCCAGCATTACTCTCCCATCTTCCTCTGGGAGGAAGTTCTGGGATTTGTTCTGATAGTTCTAGAACTAGTTCTGATAGTTTTTTTGTCCTATTTTTATATATTTCACATGTAAGTGAAATCATTGGATATTTATCTTTCTCCTGACTTATTTTACTTAACACAATCTCCTCAATTCCATGGCAAATTACAAGATTTCATCTTTCTTATAGCTAAGTAATATTCTATCATGTATATATATCTATCACATCTTTTAATTTTTTTCCTATTGGGTGCTTAGGCTATTTCTACAACTTGGTTACTGTAAATTGTGCTGTAATGAGCATAAAAGTACACATATCTTCAAACTATTTGTGTTTTTGCTTTCTTTGAGTAAATGTGTAGAGGTGGAACTGCTGGACCACATGATATGCTTCATTATTAATATTTTGAGAAGCCTCCATATTATTTTCCATAGGGACTGGGTCAACCTACATTTCCACCAGCAGTGGATGAAGATATTTTTTTCTTCATGCCCTTGCCAATACCCATTGTTTCTGGGGTTTCTGATAGGTAACTTAGCTTTTGAAGAACCACCATACTGCTTGCCATAGTGGCTACACTAATTTACATTCATACTAACCACGCACAAGAATTCTCTTATCTCTACCTCCTCCCCAACACTCATTGATGATTTTTTTAATGCCATTATAACCAGTGTGGAGTGGTACTTTTTTGTGGGCTTAATTTGCATTTTCTTAATGATTTTCATGTATCTCTTGACCATATGTATATCTTCATTGGAAAAATATCTATTCAGATAATCTACCTATCTTTGATCAGATTACTTGCTTTTGTTTTTGTTTGGGGGGGATGTTTTTTCTTCTACTGACTTATCTTTTTGAGTATAAGAAAATCATATTAACAATGTTTAACCATGGAACTTAATGAAGGAAGTTTGATATTTTTTTTTTTTACAGATGGCTCCAGCATCTCCATTGAACTTATTGGTTACAAAGTGGATTTATTATCATAATCTTCCTAATAAAACACAAAATAGACCATCCTAAACTCAGCAAAATGCCTAAAACACCATCTGTTGCTATATTGAAACATTTGACTGGGAGACAAAGAGGGGGTGGCTGACAAATTGGAAAGCACTCTAAGACACAAAAATATCTGCAGTGAGCCCTATGTTTAGGAGCCTAGAGAGGGAAAGGAACTACATGGATGCCTGTTTGGGATGCTTAGATTATTTTAGTCTTAAAAAAAAAAAAAGTGTGAAAACATGTAAGTGGCACATTTATATAACTTTACAGAAGTAAGACAGATTAGACAAGGAGGTCAGAGAAGTTTAAAATAAATATTTTTGAGTGATTTCCCTTTTGAAATATATATTTGATGGTTGTTTATTTGCTAAACTATCATTATGTTGGATGCAAATTTAAACTAATCTCTAAAATAAGGTATGGCTCACAGTTGCCCCCAACACACCAGAATTGGACTCTGCTTTAGATATCTTAAGGGAAAAAAGATTTTCCTAGAAATAAAATACTTTTTGAAAAGACAAGGCAAAACACAGCACCGTCTTTATCGGCTGCACCTTTCAGCTTGTACGGCTACCGACCACCGTTTCTGAACATCAAATATATTCCGGTCAGTAGTGGTACTAAGCAGAGACTGACTGGAGGGATGAAGGATTGACTTCCCAGTATGTCAGACGAGATCATCTGGGCTTTAATAAAGCAGCAGAACACAGCCAACTCCAATGTGTTGGTTTTGCAGCCTGAACAGAAAACTCATCTCCAGCCTCAAGTAAACGTCCCGGGTTGTCCCTGAGACTGCAAGTTGACCCACAGCCACAAAACCCAAGAGAGCAGTTAACACACTAGCTGAGAGCACCGTCCTGGCTACGGATTTTCAGTGACTTGTGTGCGTCGCGGTTCCCCAAGTGAGCTCTGCCGGCGGCCGTGCCCAACTCAGTCGGTAGATGGCGCACCAAGCTACAGACTCAGCCTAGCGAGAAACGAGCGGCTAGGACGACTGGGCAGGCAAGGATTTTGATTCATAAAAAGCATAAATTCTACTTGATGAACAATAATAATAAAGGAAATTGACTACTGGGCACCATAGAGATGAATTTTTAAAGCCTAGAAATCAAGTTATTTGAGATTATTTAATTTAATTTACTAAATTTGAATAACTGTGCAATGTAATGATGCATGGCAGGGCATTTAGGTTTTATAGCTTCTAAATGCTCCTCTTTAGGGTGATTGCACTCAGTTGCACGGTCGCCAGAGAACTCTGTCCCCATCTCCAAGCTGCGTAAACAAATTGAGAAGAGAATAATTACACAATGGAAGAAAAGCAAGGAGAATCTATTGAGAGGAGAGCGAGAGCCCCTGTTTCAAAATTTGTTCCCGATTCCAGGTAATAAACTACCTCAAAAGTACTCAAAGACCAACGTGAAAGACTTTATTAACAAAAAATACAGCAGCTCAGCCTACTTAAGTGTTTTCAGGGTGGTTCTTAAAGCAAAAACCTCATCTCTTATAAGATCTATACTTATTTGCACATCTAAATTTTTAGTGAATTCCATTTCTAACAGCTTCCAAATGTCAAATTGGAGCAGTGCAACTAAATATTTGCCCTTCCTTTGAGAAATGAAGTGTTTCTGCAAGTAGACATAAAAAAATACTTTTCATAAAATGCAGCCCTACATTCTCCTGCATGAAGCTCCAGTGCTTGCATTCTGTGTTGTTACAAATTGCTTGTCTGTCTGCATCAACACAGTGAGTTGCATGCTCGTGTATTCATTCAAATATCTGTGAGCACTTCTACATGTATGGGGCTATCTGTGCTAGCTGTGCAACCACTCTCTATTGTTTTCAGCATAACTGAGTTTGGCACAGGCTCTTTAGCACTTTGGAAGGGCCTTCATTAGCACTGGGATGGAATCCAAAAAGAATCCAGAAAAATCAACACATGGCTGCTCTTGTTCTCACGATAAATGACAGCTTTGGTGGAAAACAACAACAGTCAAGAAGCAAAACAAAAACCAAAAAGCAACAAGAGTAGCAATAGCATGAATAGAAGAAGTCAGACATCACTAACTCGTATTTTTTTAAATTATTTATTTTTTCCATTTTCACAACTCTCTTTCTTTGCCACTCAGCCTCTGGGTACTTTCACACAAGAAATATAAATAATAAGAGCATATTAACAACTCCAAGGACAAACTACAATCATGTAGGATTATGTCACTTTATAGACACAAAAACATTTATACTCTTAAAACTGTGTGAAAGCGTGTAAGTGACATGTTTACATTATTTCACGGTTACGGTCTGACTTAAGTTGCCCATTAAACTCTGTTAAACCCCAAGTGGAAGGCTATCCACTGAACTTTCCACACCAATATCCACAATTCTTTGGAAATATAATTCTGAAGAGATGAGCCTTCCTTGGAAAACATATTCCCCCTAGTTACCTGAAAGTCTTGTCTCAAACCATTAAAAAGAATGCTTGGTTCTTCCCCATGAGAATGTGTAAGGAAAACATGAATTTCTAATCCAGTCAAAAATACAATATTCGTTTTGGGGTATATGTGAATATGCCCTCACACCATAGCTTTATAGGTAGATAATATATCACATTTTGAAGAAAAGCAGTAACTAAACAGATTAGACAAGACTTTGATTCACAGGGTTAATTCCTTTACACTTCAGCCATCAGAACAATAGTGGAAGCTTGAAGTGTGACTGGCCCTTTAAAGCTAGTGGCTCTGCTCAGGAGACCAACCATCAAGAGAGAAAACCCCAATGGATCTTAAGAAAAGAGAAGTTACTGTGCTATTCACTCTCTTAGCCCTTTGCCTTCTCTATCTTCAGTTTCTCAGTTAGATTTTGTGAGTCACTTGTATTGAAGAGTCTTGAAATTTTTCAAGGGAAAGGGAGAAAAGATTGGGAAAGTCATGAAATAATTTTGTAAAAGAAGGGGGCAAGTACAAGGGGTCTTGTAGACACTGCCTTGGAACAGAGAAAGGATGGAGTATGTCTGGGTTAGAACTGTCTTTATTGGTAACCTTGCATCATATAATGGTGAGGGTTAGGAGAAGAAAGCCAGACACAAGAGGGTGGGTGGTAAGAGAAGCAGATGAAAGCATGATCTTAAGCTTAAGCCATCCTAAAAGTGTGACTAGAGTAATCCAAAGTCCAGAAAGAGCCTGAGGTGGTGTCTCACAGCAGAGAGGAAACAGCATTTCCAAATCCATTCATTCATTTCATGAGTACTTATTGGTTGTCTCTGCTGTATCAGGTACCATATTTGTACCACTCTGCAAAAGTAAAACAGAGGTCTCTTCTCAATGTTTTTCTTATTTAAAATGACCACCATTTTGTCTGGCTTCAAACCTGGTGAAAGTACAAAGTCCTGTCATTCAGAAGCTGATGTTAAAAACTTTGGGAGTCTGAGGACTGAGAGGAAAATGAGCCCAAAACACAGTGTCCTAGGCAGTGTCTCTCTGGAAGCAGCTTCACCTGTCTCACCAAGTTCCTCATCACTGCACCCCAGATACGCACCCCCTCGGGATTCAGCAGTTATTCCAAACTGCAGGCTAAGAATCTGTTGACAACAGTTCCTCTTTAGAAATGGCTCAATTTCATCCAATTGCTGATAATTATTATGAATAAGCTAACACAATCTCATGTTTGACAGAATTGTGTCACTCTCTAAGGAGGTCCAGAAAGCAGACTGAAAGGTTTCCAAAAGGAGAGATTCCAAGCAGAACTGATTTACTTCAACAGCCTGTTCAGTAGCCCTTCTCACTTTCATCTCCCCCAAAGATGAGGCTAGAGCAGCCTGGCATTTGGCAGGGAGACCAGTGTCGACACTCTCTATATTTACTTATTTATTGGCAGTTTGAAAAGCAGCCACCATTTATGGTTCCTCACTCCCAAATAGAGGCAAAGATGGTTCCTGCCAATAATGTCTCCTTACCACCTGACTAGCCTATCTCTGCACATGCCAAGAGGTGAATGGGTCCAGGGCATTCATTGTTGGCCGCCATGTTTATAATCCATTTAATGCTGCTTATAAGCTAAAAGACCTCCATTGGAGAAGAGAGAATGGGCTGCAAGCTCCCTGACATGTTTAGCTCTCATAGAAGCAAGGCTTAGCAAGGCAGAATGTGACCACTGCCATACTCCATCACACAACCCAAAGCAGTCAAGTTCATAGCAATATTATGTTTAGAAAGTATAACTGGAACATAATCTGAAGACCTTGGAGAGGGTCTCAAAAAAATCATGACCATATAGATGATATTATGTTTGAGAAAATTGTCCTTGGAGAAAAGGTCAAATAATGTGGGGCTTGTTTTAATTAAGCAAAACCAGAAAGCTAGAATAGGGTATGGGGCTATAACAGTCATGAGATTGCCCTTGAAAGAGAGTAAACAAGAGACATTGAGAAATCAGATAATTTTAGAGCCAGATGGTCCTTGGTGATTATCCAGTCAAATCTCTTTGTTTGGCAATTGATGAAATTTATTTTTTTAGAGAAAGATTCTGGACTAAGAAAAGTTCCCCAATGTCTAAATGGAGTGCTCCAGCCTCACCACAGGCTGACACCAGTGCCAGTGTTCATTTAGATCTGATTAAAAAGCACAGACATGTCACCAAAAGTGTTTTAGTCACAGATTAAATTCTAGACCCAGGTAAGTTTGTTCCATCAGAAGCACAGCTCAGCCTTGCCAGGAGTCGAGGCTTCCTAAGACCCTTATAGTGGAACAACGCCACTCCTAGTCAGCTACCTATGAAACTGCTTTAGAAAACAAACTGACTATGGAAATAAGCTACAGGGCAAGTTCAGCAAATCCAAGACTTAGAAAAATTCAGTTTTATTAAGTGCTGGGGAGACCCTAGTTATGGGATCCAGAAAACCTTTTAGAGAAGTGGTTCTGCTACAGCTTCCCAGTTTGTCAGCACTTATAGGCAATTTCATGGGAAGCAGGTTGTGGACACACCGTGTAAGTTACTGAAGCTTGCTTGACCTCCACCATGGCTACAGCATGAAATTTCCTATTTGCTCCACAACCTCCAAATTCAAAGTGAAATTGCCACCAGCTGTGCTTTCAACTTTCTTTCTGCATTGAAAGGGAAGAGCGAAACATCTTTGATGATAATGTAGATGGAGGAAAATTTAGGGAACCCCATCTCCACTGGAGTTAGTCAAGGTTGACCAAGGTCAAAGTCAACCACACCACTTGAAGAGATGCTATCTGCTCTCAAAAATGACCCTTTTACAACATAGTGCAATTGACAGGAATGGTGAAACTGGACTGGAGATCAAACAAGACTGGAGATTTTATCTTTCTGATAAGAAAAGTACAATCAAGATGTAAATGTATCCATGGGAGAAATGTGACCTGAGCACTTCCAGCAGTTTAAACATTACTAAGTGCTGCAGGGAGAGGTAAGTGCTGTATTTTCTGTTCCTGAAACACCTGGCTCTACTTTCCACCCTGTAATTTTGCTCACATGCTTCTCTCTGCCACCCCCAACCTGCCTTCCATCTCCATTTATCAACTTCTGCTTTTCCTTCAAAACTCAACACAAAGAGCATCTTCCCTGGTCGAGCATTCACAAACAGAATTAGGCAACTGTCTCTGTAATTCCAGATGGAAAATACTATATATTATTCATATCTATTGAAAATGCATCACATTCAATTGTAAGAAGCAATAAAGAGGAGCAAAAATAACATGAGTTTGGAGTCAGAGAGGAGACATAATAACAAACCATTGTCCCATTTATGAACTCCACGTCCTTGAACAAATTATCCAATCTTCCTGGTTCTTACTGCAATTCCATCTATAAAAAGAAGGTGTTAACGCCAATTTTAGAATATTCCTGCACAGAAACATGAGATTGGTAAGTGAAACCCCTAGCACTGACCTGATTCACAATCAGTCTTCATCTATTGGCCCTTCCAATTTCTCTTCCCTCCAAAGGATCCCAGCTTTGTGCTAGATCCTGGGCTTGGTGGCTATTTGCACCACCATTAGTCATCAAAAGTAAAAGCAGCTTTCATCATTTAGTCTTCAACATTGAGCACAAAATCTTGAACATGCTAGGGATTCAGTACATACAATCAAACAATAAGGGTGATAACTAAGGACAAATAGGGCCCAGTTTTCAATCATGAAATGTTAGGTATAGAAAGGGTTGTAAAATAATGGCACTTGACCATTTGATCACTACAGAAGTTCAGAGATGGAGAACAGCAGGCTCTGACACCCCCCCAAACACACACCACCCCATACTCCCTGCCCGCTCCTGTGCTACCGTCCCCCATACTCCCAACAACTCCATGCCCCCGTACCCCCACACCCCTGCACCCAGGTAAGAGCTTTTCCCATAGGTCTCCCTGGAGCACACACCGACTACTTTAGTATTGCAGACCAGAACCTATGTGTGCCTTTCTGCAGCCATATTTCCACTGACTTTTATTTTCCTCTATGGATCTGGAAACCACTACCACTTTTGGTAGCCTCTTTAATATGAATGCCATCCAACCATTGGTGGTTAAGGGCAATTTCTCATCATCTACACTAATATAGCTTAATTCAAATTGGAAGTGATAGATGGTTAACAGGCATGAGAAAATGTGTTGTGCTACATTCAGAGAGGATGCAAATGACAAAAACATGTTGCCTTCTGGAGAGGCAGGGAAATGGCGTCAAGCAGAAAGCACCCGCTTCTTGCACCTTCATGTCTAGCTAGACGGTTTGATGGCATTTAGCAGCGTGGCACCACGGCACCCACGGCATACCATAACTCTCACAAAACAGCGTTTTCATGTGCTAATGGCAACTGAATCAGAAACACATGGATTTAATTTCCTTCAAAATACCCACGGGTATAAAAATCAATGCAGGAAAGCCATTTGGCTAACTATATTGGGAGCTTTTCTGAGTCCAAAAATTGCGAGAAATTGTTGGAGATGACTGCCGAGCCCAAAATCTCACCAGGTTCAGCCCTCCCCAAGCATAGCCCTGGCCTAATGTGATGTGAAACCCCGGCTGTCTTTTTGGAGAGAGGCAGGTGCTTGCTGTGTGGTGCCCTGGCGGCTGCCATCTCCGCAGATTTCCTGCTTTCTGCTATTAGTTCATTTGCTCAGCCTCTCCCACCACATAGCCATCAGGGAGATCTCATTTTGGCAGCAGATCGGGATCCCTGCCTGAAAGTTGATAGAGGTTGAGCTATTTGCAGAAATAATGCTTTCCAGACGTACTAAACAGTACCCTTCTTTCCAGATGGAGTGGCATTAGTGTTGCTTCCAGCCATTTCCTCACCTTCTGGTATACTTGTCAGTTCTCCCATATGTACTGCAAGCCTTCCGTATTCTGGGGAATCTCAGAAAACTGCTCAGACCCTCAGCTCCTCACAACTTGCATGCACAAATGCACACACGTGCACGTGCACACATGCAATTATACAGACTCCACTCTTCTGTATGCACATACAGTTGTCTCCCCCTACCTCCTGGGAGTCAACTTAGATTTTCCAAGAGAGCTAATCACTAAATGTGATAGTTTTACAGCTCAGGGAATTAGACAGGCATGAATACATGGGATTCAAAGAAATCCCTTGGCTTGGAGATATTCGCACCATTAGTAGTCATCAATGACATTGTTACTCACATTGCCTTTTGGTGGCCTTTAGTTTTCAGTGTCAAGGGGAATCCTTATGAGGAGGTTACATTAGAGCCAGGATAAGCTTCTTTGTTATAGCCCAGGTTAAGACAGTTTGTATCACAGAACCCCATAATATTCATGTATGCATCATTCCCTTATTGAGAAATAACCCAGCTTATGATGTTGAATCAGCCCTGGATAATTGTAAATGCCCAGACAAGAAATCAGGTACATCACCCCAGACCACACACTGAAGGCCTTCCTGGCACTGAGATTTGATGCTTTCAGGAATTCTGATTCTGCTTCACATGGTCTTCAGTCTAGAGGTCAGATGTAGCTTGGGACACATGGGTAGAAGTCTGATGTGGAAACTGTCCTGATCATTCTACAAATACTATGTCGTTGGTCAACCAATCTACCTCTTTTTCTAATACCCTCCTGACACTGGACTTTACTTTTCAGAGTGGCCAGGATGTGAGGGAAGGAATATTACCTCTGCACATGAAGCACCTCCTCGTTGTTCTCATCTTCCAATTTGACTGTCTTTTGTCACCGAGAGTGTTCAGGACAAATGCGCTCTTCCCAAACCTAAGACCTATCCTATTTCTGCTCTTACCTGGGAAAGAAAAACCTGTTTACCTGGAGTGGATGAGAGTTAGGATCAGCTTCTCAGAAGAGCCTGACATTGGAGCCTCTGATTGCTACCATGTACTCTGACATCTTAAGCATCTGAAGTTAATTACCAAACATAATGAAACTAGAACAGAGATGACCCACTCAAAAAATACACACCATTGTACACACCAGATATTTTCCTCTTCAACTCAACTCTTTAATTATTACTCAGAATCCTTATATCTTGTGTGACTTTGGGCAAGTAACTTAGCCATTCTGTGCCTCAGATTCCTCACCTATAAATTGGGACTGCCTCTAGCAAATACTTCATAGGTTTGCTTCATAGCTAGAAAGGGATAAAGCATGCAAAGTCTTGGACTTGGAGAGTAGTAAGTAGTCCCCCAAGTGTAGGTTTATAACCAAAAGGTGACTTTTCCTTCTACTTCCAGGAAACCTTACATCCTATTAACATTCATGCATTTAGGGACTGAAAAGTCCTTGCTCCCAACCAAACAATGGCCACTGATAAAGCTGATCTTTATAACACTTCCCCATCATATGGACTTCAATATACTTACTTCTACATGTAAGCTGAGTCACTGACAATCAGGATTGCTCCTGGGACATGTGACCCTCATTGATGAGTATTTTGTTCTTCTGCATCAGAGACATATCTTGGTTATCTCAGGGAAGATCCTGAATATTCTAACCCAATTTCTTGATTCTTTTATCTTGATCTTGTTAGAATGACAGAGATCATTTTCAATTGCTGTATCATGGTGTTATATCCTTCCAATCAAGCTAAAAAATTTAAGAGTTCTTTTGTTTCATCAACTGTGCATCTTCTCACCTCAATCAAGTGTTTTTATGCCTTAATCTTTCCTACCCAAGTCTCAGCAGATTTATCATATTTCTTAAAAACCACAAGCTTTTTTCCTTGATGATTCAAAACACACAAAAGCAACAAGATATGACATTTTACAAGTGACAGCAATCTTTTAAGACATTTTAAAATGTTTATTGTTTGATTGATATGTATGTACAGTTTAAAAGTACAAATCAACCATTCCATATTCATCGTTTTGATGCCAACACTCCTGGAAGTCCCAAAGAACAAAATATTATCCTTCCTAATTCTAATTTATTAGTCACCACCCATCAACTTGAGCTTCTGATTAGATTGTGAGACCTGCTCATTAAAGCAGGTATGGGGTACAGAGAAGAAAGGCGAGTTCTCCACATGGCCTGTGATGAGAGTAACATCAGCCAGCTCCATGGCAGGAAATACCTTGAACAATTCCATCAACACTGATTTACTTTAACCAGGTGATATTTTAATGAGCCAACCCCAATGCTCCCTGGGTGACAAGACTTCTCAAACTAAGAGAGCATACCACCTTTAAAAGAAAAAAAAAAAATCACACGCAAAAAACAGAGAGTTGACACTTGCAGATGAGTCTAATTCCCTTTGTCCTGTGACATGCACTGGGCTGGGGGAGCTCCAATGCATCGAGCTGATTTTTGCTGTCATCAGAATTGACCCTCCATCCCCCAGGAGGCCCACGGCCTGTCTGCTACAATGACAGGGAACGGAGCCAAGCTTCAACTTGGGGTCCTCAGATGTGTAGCACAACAGGCCACGTCCAGCCCTGACGAGGGCAGCTGGATCACATGAATTTTTAAAGTAAAACAACTGATGGGGGGAGGGTCTTACATTTCCCCCTGTGAAATCCCCACAGAAGAAATGCACGGACCCAGCATGTTGATTTTGGCATCGACACACACAGTCCCTCTGTTCTGAAGATGAGCTGACACGTGCAGATTTGCAGATCAGCCATTTCAAAAGGTTAATTAAATATTACCATTGTTTTCCAAGCTATTAATGTATGTTCTTTTCTTCCTTCATGTGAAAGGCTTCTCTAGTCCAAAATCAGGGTGTGGATTTGCTGCCCAAAACCTGGAAAGAGAATGACCAAGAGGGAGAGAGGGAGAGAGAGAAGAGATTTTCAGGTCAGAGGCAAACGTAGTTTTGGGGAAGGAGATGGAGCTGGCCTTGTCTGACGTGAAGCCCCGAAACACATACTCAGTTGCAGCTGGGGATTAGAATGGCATTCAAGGAAGATTCTATAAAAAGGGCTGGGAAGGAACCCTTGCTCACTCCACCTTTATTGATTTACTGACAGAATAGACCACAGTGGAGCTCAGGAACTTTGCCAGCTGTGACCTCAGGTGGTCCTTCAGGATGGGTGGCTTAACCTGTGGGCCACCCAAGTGGCCACTGAGGCAAGAACGTGCCCCACTTTCTTCTGTCTGGTGGCACCTGCCACCAGATTTCCAAACAACACAGTTTTCACCTTATATTGGGCATTCTGAGGTTGTCTGGGCAAAGCCCTCAATGCAAATGGGAATGGGATTCCAACAAAAGGTAATAGACAGAGGTCAAGGAGGATAAGTTCCTTTCTGGCAGGAAGTGCCACCCTCTGTGACTGTCATTCACAAGAACTCTGACCCCTAGGAGCACAGCAATCTGCAGGAAGTCTCTCCAGACAACCCGTTTTTCCAGGATGAGCAGGACATGTTTTGTTTGCAAAGTAATAATGCCTCCCTAGAGGTGGGGAGGAGGCAGCTATCCTACAGGATAAGAAAGGAAAAACAAAGAAGCAGAGCAAAGACAGGTAAGGCCGGAGCACCAGGGTGGATGGGGGGGCTGGAAAAGGGAAGGGGACTTCTTTTCTCTGTGCCAAGTCCAGATAGATTCAGCTGCATTATGTGGTCCTGTGCAGGGCACCTACCTCCAATATCTGCCCATTCCGCCACCCCCATCCCTACTGCCCATATACATGCCATTCAACCTGAAATTCCATCTGCAACGAGCCAAATGTCAGTGTGATATGGCGCTTACACTTGCTAACTTAGTGGTCAGAAGATCTGGGCTCAAAGTCCATTCCTATAACTCTCTGGTTGAGGTTCCATAAAGTTTTTCATCCCCTAATATTTTCATTTTTTAACATAAATTGCTATATTAGCTGGTTTGTTAAAATGATAAAATGGGAGAAGGAGAGAGGAGGTAAAGTGCCATGTATTAGTGAGCTTTCTTTGGGTGGAAGGGAAGGAAGAGTGGGCAGCAGAGGGGAGAGGAGAGAAAAAGGAGGGAGATGGTCTGGATACCTTTGTGTCTTTGGAACCATCTTTGAGGAAGCAAGCCTCCCCAGGTTTCTAGTCCACCAGATCACCTTGACAAGCCAGCTGCCCATACCCAGAGCCCCCCCACCGTGTGCTTGTGAGGTATGGTGGTACCTGGGAAGACCTAGAGCTTAGAAGGTGCCAAAGGTATATGCACGTTTGTACAAGCTGAAGCTGCAAAGCTAAACAGGCATTGGTGTCTCCTCAGGAGCATGTTTCATGTGCAAAGAAAGTGCTGAATCTTCTCTGAGACTAGTGTCTGGGGAGCAGGTATAGAACATGTAGCAGGTAAGAGCACCTTGAGCTGAATTCCTTCTGAATTGGCATATACTGGCACCTAGTATATTCAGACCCTTCATGAAACATCATGACACATTGAAGGATTTCACCTGACCAGTCCCTGCTCCTTGTGTAGCTTCTATCACAGCACAAGAGCCAGAGACCAAGGAAGTTCACAGCAGTAGTGAATCTCAGAGCTCTGTGGGTGTGATCAGATCACAGCCACAGAAAATGTGGGCAGAAAGTCCGTGCTGGGCAGAGGAAAGAACTAAGTGGGCTGGTCCAAGTGGGCTGGGTGTGGTGCATGCCCAGAGGGCTGACTACACCACACAGTCACCGTGCTCACCCCTGTGATTGCCAAGTGGGCAGCAGTGAAAACCTGATCTAGTCCACTGGCCATAGCTAATTGATGTGCACATAGACAGAACCCCAATTCCCTGGATCTAGGCTACCTGATTTAGAATCAGATGCCTAAATAGGGCTGCCAAGCTTGGCAAATAAATAAGTAGGATCTCCATTTGAATTTCAGAAAGCCAATAACTTTTTCATATAAGTACATCCTGTGCAACTATGGGGCAACACTTGTAACTGAAAAATGATGAAGCCTATCAGACACAACTGAAACTCCTGAGCACTGACTCAACCACTCTCCCAGAGAGCCCACCAGGCCACCATCCCATCAGTCCCTGAGAATCACAAGCTGCCCCAAAGTAGCCCGTGATGTCAAGCTAAGGGGAGACCTGTGCCATTAGGGCCCAACACCGCTGCCCTTTAATTACACCCTCGACTCGCCCCTGTAAGGTTTGTGTCCCAACTGAGGAACACACGCCCACCGCACTCAACATTCTTCCTGTAATACTATGTTCAATGAGTGATAATAGGACAGACTTACACCAAGACTGAACACCTTAATGAAGGAACAACAGCTAGAAATTCCTGTTTTTCTAACTGTTCCATAGCCAAGCTGGAAGATCCAATGATCTTTGGTAAAATTAAGCTACTTTTGAAATATCAACATCTACTACCTATGACCTGTGTTAATTTCCTCATCTGTAAAACAGGATGAATAATGGCACTTACCCCTTAAGTCAGTTTTGAGGAATAAATTAAATAATAGAGTGCTCATCACCCAACAAGAACAAACACACAAGCAAAAAATGATGAGTGGTTTCTCTGAAATTCACTGTATCTGGGCACCCTGTATTTTATCTAACAATCCAACTCCTGTGCTTTTTATAGGGATGGAATTCAGAGAGAACTGTGTCTGCCTTTCTCCAGGGGCTTACTCCAGGGGTATAAAATACTTTCTGCCCATGGAAAAAAAAAACCCTATCAGGGGAGAGAATGAAATGAAGGTAGAAGTCAGCAAGAAGCAGAGACAAATGGAGCAGGGGTACTGATGGCATCTAAGCCAGGTGCAAGTTTCTTCCCTGCTCTTCCAGTACCTGGATGATTCTGCTTTCTACTTGCTGATCCCTACTTCTTGCCAACATCTACCTTAGCTGCCAGCTCCTGTGAACAAGGGGAAAGCAGAGGCATTTTAATTCATCAACTCAATAGTAATTAAGTCAATGACAGATATATATGTCATGATAGACGAACAGACAGACAGACAGACAGACAGACAGACAGACAGACAGACAGACAGACAGACAGACAGACAGACAGACAGACAGACAGACAGATAGATAGATAGATAGATAGATAGATAGATAGATAGATAGATAGATAGATAGATAGATAGATAGATAGACCTTCCAGCACAATAAGGTCAGGATTACTGTTACACAATAATAGCCAGTGCCAAAGACAAGCAATCTGACTTGGTATATAGACCAAACTGGGTGTCTTTCAAAAAGAAATTAACTCTCAGTGTGGTGCTTTATGTTCATTTCCAAATTTATGGAGAATCTAAGCCAGAGTTTAAATGTATATGTTCTCCCCACCCTGTCCACAGAGCCAAAAGTTCCCTTGCAAACCAAGCAGAAAAGTGCACTAATAGCTCACAGATACCTGAAGTACCTAAAATTTGCATGACAAAGTATTTACTACAAATAACAAACCCTGAATTCATATCCTCCAAAGAAGACCTAAAACATCTTTTTAGTAAAATAATTTAAAGAAGAAAAATATTACCTAAAAATGGGCAAAGGGATATATGCAAACTAAATAAATTTCTAAGAAATATGGAAAAATGTTCAATCTTCTTAGCAAGCAAATAAATATAACCAAAAACACTAAAACATCCACTTTAGTCTGTCAAAGCAAATTAAGAAAATCAATTCTGCTAGAATTGAACTTCCAGTGGTGAACTTAACATAATCTAAACAGATGCCAATTTATGATGCACACTTGAAACTTATAAAATGTTATAATGCAGTGTCACTTCAATTAGATATTATTTTTAAAAATGAGTTCTATTGACTGGTGGTCAGGGTGCCCTAGAGTAAGCACTCTAAGCATTAATGGTATACCCCTAATATACAAAGGACTGAAACAATAAACGAAAAGCCCAACAGAAAAATGGGTGAAGGATTTGAACCAGCAATTCATAGAAGAGATGCAAGTGATCAGGATTGATCTGGCATAGATGTCAATTTCTATTTAGATTGGGAAATAGATTTAGATGCTCAGCCTGACAATGAGAGAAGGTCAAGACAAAAAAAAAGTACCATTCTTCCCTATGATACCATACGCACAAATAACTTCTATTTGGGGGGCAGGTACTGGGAAGCAGCCCATCTCTCACAAACTACTGGTAGGCATAAATATTTCTATAGCATTTTAAAGTATAATTCAGCAATATATATTTTAGCACCTGAGATCTCTGACATCTCTGTTTCCTCCTTGAAATGGAAAACTGTAATTTGCCTTTCTCGTAAAAGGGAATTCCGAATTCTTAGTGGTCTTAAGGAAGTAATTACTACATTACTCATTTTAAAAAACACATTTTTTCAATTTTCAAGCAATGGACTCATTTTCCCTGTGTCTTAATTCCTCTTATCTCTACCGCTAACAGCCTTTGATATCATTTCTTACTTCTTAACATCCCAGTAAAAATGTGGTGACCAATAGGAAACACAATGTTAATCTTTGAAAACAAAGCTTAAATGGAGAAGACTATAGGAAAGTAATTGTATTTTCTGCAAAAATGGAGAAATCCTGACTGTGCCTTAGTGCATGAGGATCTCCACATCCAAGTGGCCAGATATTAATCTGGCCAGTTCCTTCTCTTCCTGCCTTGGAATTGTTCCCATTGCCCCTTCCACAAGGCACCAGCTTCCCTCCTTCAAGTTTCCTTAGTTCCTGGGCAGGAGTCACTGCGCCTGGAACCCTGCCTCATCCCATCTCATCAAGCTGTCTCCTGCAATCATTCTCACAGCTCCAGAGGCCCCACTTCCTCCACAAAGCCCTCCCCAGCTGAGAGCAAAGTGATTTTCTCCAGCTTCCCACCTGTTCTGAGCATCGCCCTGCCACTGCTGCTCCCTGCCTCTTCTTTCCATTGTCTGTTCCAATGGCAGCGAGTGCAGCGTCTCTCCACTAACCGGCTGCAGCATTCTGATATCCTGTTCTGTGCCCATCTGTGTCCTCCATGACCGAAGCCCGAGTTTACAAATGGGCTGCGCTCATGTCAGCAACACAGGAAGGACGTAGAGTGATGTTTGTTTCCCCCCAGAGACCGCTTTCCAGACCATCACCACAGATCAAACTTCCGCAGCTTGGTAAACTAGACCCCCATGAAGGTCAGGTCTGCTCACTGTGAACCTTTCTGTCACTATCCCAGGAATGTCCCAGAGCTACAGGAACGCTGACTTACACTGAAGACCTTAAAGTAACAACAGTGACCTCGGTGAAACAGAGACTGACTTTCTTCTAATCCGTTAAATATTCCACTAACAACTAATTCTAAATATTAAAATCCACCCACCCCACCCCCGCAATTGTATTTTCCTCATCTGTGGCTCAGTGTTACTTAGATGGGACTGGACACCACAAGATGAGAAATCTGATCTCTAAGACTATAAAACACCTTCCTTTGGTAAAATAGGTAGGAAATTTTCTTTTAAATCTCTTTTCAGATTGTGTCTCTCTCTATCCACCATTAAAATTAATTTCACACCCATTTTCCCCTTTTTACCTTTGGAAAAGATGCTTGCTTTTATGGCCTTCTCTAAATGTCAAAACAAAAGCTCCTTTGTAGTTTTAGAATCTGGGGACCCTTTTCTGGTAACGAGAAAAACAAATCAGCTCCAATTAAGGCAACTGGGAAGTATGGAATCACTACAGAATAAACCCACCCTCTTCATCTTCCGTGAATTGGTAGCTCGAATATTAATAGGAAATAGGAGATTGCCTGGAATCACAGAATTTTCTCACTCAGTCTTAATATTTTTCGCTAAAATGTTGTACAGACTTTTGTAAGTCAAAATTAGAAAGTTTTACAGTATGGGGGAGATATAAAGATATTTCTACAGTATCATATAAAAATATATTGTGTCGTCAATAGTACTACTAAGGAAAAAAGAAATTTTTTCTGTCTCTCTGCAAGGTAACAGGAGAAACAGAGTAAGTTCAGGGTGCATCTCAGCCATGTGAGCAATGTCTTCTTTTATATAGGCTCCTACCTATACACCACAAGGAGAGCAAACAATAATATACAATAAATTATAGATGCTAGAAAAGTGAAAGACATTAAGCTTCAGCATTTCTGCCTTCTAATAAGCCAGTGGGGGTGCGATGTCCTTCTTCATCTGTCTGCTTAGAGAACGTTTATTTGTTCACACCCACTGTGTCCTGGGTCACCTGCTCGGACTTTAGCCGACAGACTGCAAAGCAGGTGAGTGGCTGGGACTGCTGAACCCCGCCTCCTCCTCCTCTGCATCCTGATCTGCTCCAAGGGCATCCTTGAGAGTGGAGAGAGATGAGGGATGATTCTCCTCCTCTCAGTCGCTAGGAGGGGCCCTGAAGACCCTCAGGTCCCTGTCTGCAGAACCTTTGTTGGCATCAAGGTCTCATCCCTCCCACAACAAGCAGACAGCCCTTCCCCAAATCCAGAAGATCAACAATAATTGATTTGGCTTCTGGCCCATAACCTTCTGGTGCAAAAGCAACAGCTCAGTTCACTAGCTCGTTCGGATTTCTCCCTGCCCTCCCTTAAAGAGAACCCTCGCGTCTGATTAAAATCTGTAATGCGCTGGTCCTGGAGTGAAGAGGTGCTATTTATTTCTGTCAGGTTCTGCTTGGAAGGTTTGAAGCTTCCTCCTACCAGACATTTTACTAGTAAACAGAAAAGTTACCCATATTGTCATGCTTGCCCTGACCTGCAAGCTAGTGAACAATAAATCTTAATTACAGTTAAATGCCAAAATCTGCAAAGAATGAAGCAGCACTAGTCAACTGTGAATTGGTCGACTCCTCACTGCCTCGGCTGGGGTGCAGCTGCAGGAATACATAAATTAGTTTCTGATTTGTTTGTGCTGGAACAATCATTCGAGGCTGTTTCTTAAGAGCATTTCCAGTATCGGTGGACACACTGGCATTCGTCCTGTTGCCATGTCAGATGCAGGTGGCATCTGGGAAGTTTTATTTTAAAGGACTTTCTGCATTATGCTTGCGCTAATAAGAAAGTGCTATTTCTAAATATCTCGGCAGTTTTCCAAAGTAGTGCTCAGTCTCCTGACATCTGCTCCGTCCATACTTGTTACCTATGGGTTTATTCCAGGAACCGCTGAATAACCTTTTTGTTAGCAATCTCATTTTTGCACCGTATGGGCCACTGGAGTGCAAGACAAGCAGGGGCTTTTAACATTTTTTTCTTGCTGCTGTAAAGCTCCTGAGCTTCTTGGTAGTCAAGTGTTTACTTGTCATATCGCTAAATAAAGCCACACTGTTGTCCCCTTGCCTGGGTCCTCTTGACATATTGGTACCTATATGCAAGAATTAGAAAGGTGATTGCCAACATAACTCTGTTCAATAGCTTCAGGCTGTTCTATCAATTTTGAGCCTGACAGGAGATCAGAGATGGAACTAGGAAGAAAGAATAGAGTTTGGGCTGCTTAGTGCTCGACCCATGAATCAATCTGCAACCTCCTCCTATTATTTTAGATGCAGATCCTGTTCTCATTGGGAGTCAATCATCTGAGAGATGCCCCACTGGCAGCTTTCTAAATAATAAGGCAGGCACTGCCTCCCAGGCCTCTGGAATCAGCAGAGGGTAACTGCAGGCCTGGGGATGAGGTGCTATTTCACTAATTATGCAGTGGGGGTAAGTGGATAGGAGGGAAGTCAGAAAAGCCCCTTCTCAACAGAGCCAGGGTGGAAGGGGTTACAAAACAGGCAGCTTTCTGCTATATTTTTAAGAAAACCGAAAGAGAGAGCATGAGTGGGTTTTTTAATTCGGTTTTCGGTCTCTTCTGATCCCTGAGCGGAGAGGACTCCCTTCCCACCCAGGTACTGGCTAGACTCTTCCCTGGGCTCACTAGCAGCTCCATCCTGCCACCAGTGGTCTCACTTCCTGTTTGTGTTGCTTTTTTGCTTCCTGGCAGTCACCTGGAGTCCTGCCTTCTGCTGAGCCTCCACCCTGGGACTGGCCCTCTTCCCAGACCTCTCTTGTGCTAGCAAATGTCTTCCTCCATCTCAAGCTAAACTCCACATTTTAAAAAGGCCCCCTTGGCCCTTTAAAACCTACCCCAAGTTCTCCTGGGGGAGGTGGGCCTCACATAGCAGCTCTCATTCTCTGGAGATCTTTATCCAAAGAGCTGATGCGAAAGTACTTTCGCTTTTGCTAGGGTACCTACCCTTTTGCATTCCTGCCAGGAGGTAACAAGGATTTTTCTGGATCCCCACCCCCACCCCACCCCTTCAGTTGATTGAAGAGGAGGCCCAGAGAGATTGAAGGATTGAAGGGGTGGGGAGGAGTAGGAGACTCACCCAATCTGCTCATCCAGGCAGCCTGTGGGGACACCACTATCGCTGATGACACCACAGGCCAAACCTTTAAATAAACATGTGATCTTCATAAGCACCTTGTCAGGTAGGCAGTTTCCACCTTACTTTGAACCATGGAAATGCAGGTTCACAGAAGCTGTTGCTTGCCCAGGTCATATAGGTGGTGGGTCCCAATACGTGTGAGATATGGTCTTCCACTAGACAAGCATCTTGGATTAAACTAGAATACATGCAAATAATAGTGGATTGATTGGCAGTACCAACATACTTTGAAGGAGAAAGAGAAAGGAAAAATCACAGTAACAGAATCATATCTAAGAAAATCAGGCAAGATTTATAAAAGAAGACGCTACCAAGATAAAAACAAGCAGAAGGATTCAGGAAGCATAGAAGTAAAGAAGGAAAAACACAATGGGGGAGAACTTTGCAAAAGGGAGTGGAGAGTAAGGAGGGTTGAGGATGTGGGTAAAGGGTGGGCGAGTTTGACTGGAGAAATGGGTACATGCCAAGGAATAACAGAAGATTAGGGGTGCAGAGAGTCAGTCAAAGGATTTTGCAATTACTTTAAAAGGCAAAGGGGGAGTGGGTGTTCTAACCCCACATCCTTATAGTAGGATTCCACTTCTGGGAAGGATGGGATTTTATTCAAACTTATCTAGTCTCAGCTCACTTCAAGTGTGATATTTGATTCAGTTACCGGAAAATTTTAAGGTACACCTAGCCAATCGATTTGTGCACCTTCTCTTACAATTGCAACTCTTTTGAAAACTAAATACAAATTACTTGTATCTGATAAAACTCAACTTCCAAATCGAGGTGTGCTATCATAGTGAAGCACGCACTGAGTTTTGAAGCTCAGCTAAGGAAAGAATAGCAGTATCGTGATCATCATTCTGATGCAAATTATCCTTGGTAATATTTTTAATTTCTTGGGCTAAGTGGAAATAAAAACCAGAAAAGGCAAAGCTGAGCTGGGCTGACACAAAAAATTGCCCTAAAATAATAACAATAGCAGCAGTTGTAGTAGTAGTAGTAAAAATAATATAGCGACAACAAATGTGTGAGGTAGATTGCAAGGGCATAGTTGAGACAAGAAAGTTCATTTAAAGATTTTTTTAATTTCAAGTAATTTGCTTGAGTCAGAGACTCAAAGATATACATTACAGTTCCTAAACACAGCTCAGAAATGGGCTCCCTTCTCTTAAGGACATTCCCACTAAGCTAACATTAACCCTTAATCTCACTCCAAGTCCTTCACCATGAGAAAAGTTCTGGGTTCTCTTGAGAAGCAACAGTTGCTGTGAAGGGCTACCCTGAAGAGTCCTAGGCCAAACGTGCCTGTTGGTTTGACTTGGAGGGAAAGCTGACAAAGTTTATTACTGCATCTTGGGCTGGAATTTACCATTGGAAATGCAGCCTTTGTCACTGGCACAAGGAGAGCTGTTTTGCATGTGATGACATTTTCAAAATGGTGTGAAAAAAACCTTGACGTTTTTATTAGAAAATCTATAAAGCCCAAACAAATGGTTTCATGCTGCTTTGCCTCATTCTTCATAGGCTCCTCAGCAATCCATCATCCCTCCGCAAGCCCACACCCTCCCACTCTCCTTGAGGCCACCAGCAGCCACGGCTGGCCCATGAACAAAAGGATATCCCAGAGAAGCCTTTTCAACCTTCCTTGGCTTTTGCCTCTCAACTTTTACCCCTTAAATCAACTACAATCATTCCATTTTCACCGCCTCCTTTCCTGAACGGCAAAACAATGTCATCACCTCCTTCCAGAAGCTATTCCTTTCCCTCTCCTGATGCCAATGACAGAAGCTTGACCTGCCACCTCTTCAGTTAGAGATGGGACCCTGTTCCTCCAAACAATTGAATTGGAAGAAAATAAATGAAGAGTTTTCTGGGGAAAAAATAAGTTCACTTCTTAGATGGCTGTTTTAAATAAAGATCTCATGTATCCCAAATTTCAAACCATGAGATAACCTGACTCACTCTTCTCTACCTTCAGTGCTAGTCCATATGTGTCCTTTATCTCCAAGCTGTGTCCTTTATCTCCCTGAAACTTGTTTGACTTTTGCTCCCCCATCTCCACCCTAAGGTTCAGGTTCCTTTCTTGCTAACTTGACCCTTCCCCTACCCCCCCACCCTGGTTCCCCTCTCCCATTCCCCAGAACAGTCTCTGACACTAGAGATCCTGAGCACAGGAAGTGCTCATTGCAGTATCCTCATTTCACATTTTTTGAGAGCCCCTGATGCCTTTGCCAACACGTCGCCATTTGTTTCTTTCTTAGTTCTTCACCTAGCTAACTCCCTTTTCTTTGCTTTGATTATTCATCTCCCCGCCATGTTATGTTTTAATCTTCCCTATTTATTTGATCATTTAACTAAATTTGTTAGTCACAGTTGGCTGAGTAATGTGTTAGCCTGGTTTCTGGCTTATGAGATCTTAATGTTTTCATTTAATTCTCATTGTGAGACTGAGAGGGTGGGGACTGTCATTGGCTCCATTTTAAAGATGATCAAATGGAGACTTGAAAGGGGGGACCCCCTTTCTTCAGACTTCCCTGCTAATAAGGGGCAGAGGAGACCCAGGTCTTCTGCCTCTAAATCATGCCACCTTTCCACCATGCTCCATTGTTTCACTTCTTCAACTGCTACTTCACATTCTAATTTCTGATTTCTGGCCTCTCGTATCTCTAATCAGTCCTCTGTGTGGCTCAGTTTCACCTACCTTCATCCTCTCTTGCACAGTGACTGTTGGTTAGGAGCTTTGCAGGCCATGCTAAGGAACAAGTCAGCTAGCAAGAAGTCCTGTGTTGCAAAAGATTAGGATGGTTAACAGGTGTTAGCAAAGTGGGAAAGCCCCGGGGTACACAATAATGCAATAATGTAATATAAATACACATATATATGCAAATTTTAAAAAATTTTAATTAAATTTTAAAAAAAGAACAACTATCATAGAGATAGTTGACATTCTCTGTGGATATCTCTTCTATCCTATTCCCCATTGTACATTCCCAGAAATAATAATCAGTACACTGGATTTAATGTTTGCCATTCCAGTAGTATTTGAAACTTTTAAATCACACATCAGTAAATAATATATTATTTTGTATGGTTATAATTTCATAATTATGGTATTGTAATATGTATACCTATCTATGTAACTTGTTTTCTTCCCACAAAATAATTTTTTAAATTATTTTTTAAAAAATCTCCTAACTAGGTATTGGAGAACATCCCCATTTGTTACTTCTATTATTGTATCCAAATTTCAAGTTGTCTTAAAGCTTTAAGACTTGTAATATTTGTCATATTGATATCTTATTGTGTCCTGATTTGCATGCTGATAACTTGTTGTATCCTAATTTTCTTTTATATATACGTTTTAAGCCTGAAATAAACTGCATAGTTTAAAAATAAATGAATAAATTAATTAATTAAATTTTAAAAAAGAAGAAGTCCTGTGTTACTCAGAATTAATGTCCTCTGTCTTTCTGATACAAGGTAGTGACACAGTTAAAAACTGATTTGGTGCCAAAATACCCTGGTGGATGGAGTCTGAGAAAAGACCCACATGAGAGAAAATGGGAGATAGGAAGAAAGGGTGTATAAAAAGAGAGGAACAGAGAGAGAAGGAAGGAGCAAAGGTGGGAATGGCAGACTGAGAATGACCTGGCCAGAGAAAGCCCCTGGAAGAGTGAGCTGGTGGTGGCAAGGGGCCACCTGGTAGCAAGTGACCAGCAACAACATAGCCAGTGTGAAGTCAAATGTCAGAATGGCAAACTGGGGGTGACCAGGAGCTGCTAAGGGCAAGACAGGTGAATTTGGCCAGATGCCGCCAAAGGCGGACCTGGTAAAGAAAACACTTGGAGCTGCAGCAAAGCATCATATTTGGAAAGCTGATTTGGGATCAGCAATTGTGGAAGAAATTTAAAGAGCCTTAGAGAAGCAGAGCAGCACAGAACAATGGAGAAAAGGTGAAGAGAAGACACTGGAGAAAGACTGGAATTTGTAGAGTGCCTGCCTCATTTTTGGAGGGGCAAATGGACACCACCTTGGACATGTGTCTTTGAGATCTTTGGGACTGAAAATGGTTACTGGGGTAAGATGACTGGTCACTTGTGGCTTTCAGGACTTTTCGTTTTCCTAGTTAATTTCTCTTGTTAGTAAAACCCTGTTGTTTAAATTGCATTTGAGTGGCAACTGCTACACGTGGATGGTATGGACCTGAGAAAACCTCACTGGCAAAAGCCACATTTTAAACGTGACGTGTTGGTTGTAGGTGTCCGCCCATTTTCAACCTGATTTCATTTCAAGCAGAATTCTGTCATCATTTATCCCCCACTGTGCTTTCCACCCTCTCTGTCCCCTCAATCTCACACATGCCCATCATACCCTGGAACACTGGCCACTCAATGTGCCCTAGGTTCAAATAATCACCATGTGCTGTAAAGTCTTGGAGTATCATCTGTCTTGTTCCCATCCTCAATGTGATTTGTAGCACTCTCTAGAAGCAAGTAGATAGTAGGGGTCATGGGGCAAAAGAAAACCTACCAGGCAGAGTCTCCAGAAGCAAAAGACATGACCTGGCCAACTCAGCTGTTACCCTATGAGACACTCCACAAAACTGCCACTCAGGTAACATGAAAGCTGCCCCCCAGGAGACAAAAGATTATTATGTTGTGGGTGTCTTCTTTTTATATTGAAACTTTTAAGGTCATATTTACCAATTCTCCTCCAAGACCAAGGGTAAATCTCAAGAGCAAGAAATGCACAATCGCTCTAAAGCATACAAATTAGGCAAAGGCAGGAAGCAGTCGATGGGATCCATACAGCAGCCTGCAGGAATTCTATTTGCCCCCTAATCCATATCTTATGTCACTGAATGTGACCATGGCCAAACCAACTAGGCAAGAAGAGGCACAGAGATGAAGTAACACCTATCTTGATCTTTCACAGCAGTGACCACTGCCACCAGGGGAAAGAGCTCTGTCTTGATAGAAAACTTCAGCCAGAATTTCTGGTCCTTCCCTGAAGCTATAGAATTAAGGTCAAACTAGTTCAGGGAACTAGTTTCAGGTTGAAAATTAGTTTGGCTGAGGACACTCAAGCTTAAAGATGATACCAGGAGAGGCAAAAAGAAGTAGGTAGTGTGTTGGGTTAATAACTAGTCCCTGCCAACATGATACAAGGCCTCTAATCAGCCCCCTGCCTATCTTCTCAAAATCATTGCCAACAAAAACCCTTACAACATCATCAACAAAGGAGTAGAATCAGCCTTTCTCGTGGGATCTTTTGTCCTTCCCAAGAGAACACTCAATTAAAAATGTTCCCCAAGAGAACACTCAATTAAGAATCTACTACGTGGAGACTCTCAGGAAGTCACAAACTCTCAGCATCTCAGTTTTCTTTAAAAAGATGAAGTTGATGTCTTCTTTCAACCTTCTTCCAACCTTCCCATCACCCTCTCTTCACACACACACAAACACACACACACACACACACACAAGTATCCTGAGAGCTAATAAGAATCCCAAGACTGTCATGAGTTCCACTCTGTACTAAGACTAGAACGTCCTCGTATGCCAGTGACACCTGGCTATTTGAGGTGATCCTCTAGTGCCTAAGAGTCAACATCATAGGCTCCTCTCAACTCCAGAAGAGTGAGCTTGGCTACAACTAGAGAACGATAACAACCTTACCTTTCAGTGGTGGCACAGCTTCCATGGAAGATGAGAGTTTGTTCAGCCTGGACTGGGCTGAGCATTCTCCATTGTCCCAGGAGGCTGATCCATTCCCAGATGGGCAACTAGAGACATATTCCCAATAGTAATGTGGAAAAGTAGACAAGGGAATGAGAATGAGGGAACTTGGGGCAGATCACCCTTCTCCCCCATTTGATTTTATCCTAATCAGCACAGATTTAGTAAGTGTATAAGGTATAGGACAGATGAATAGACAGAGTAATATTGATTCGTACTTATACATTTTATATAAATTTATATATTTATATAAATTTATACGTATTTATATATAAATATATAAACATATTTTTATATATTTATATATATAAATTTATATATAATATATTGCTCATATATGTTATATATAATAGTTATATAAATTTATATATAAAATGTGCATACATTGGCACACACATATGCTAGATTGTGTATTTGTTATGAACATTCGGCTCAGACACTGAGACTATTTTGCACTATAGGCCTGTATTGTACACAAGGATGTCCCACAATCATTCGTAGATGTTAATTTCGACAGCTCCCAGGATTCCCAGCATGCTTTCCCGCTCTCTGAAAGCTCTTTGAGGGTTTCTCATCATTAGAATTCCCTGAGTTTTCGCTTCTTCCTTGCAAGCCATCTGGCCTCTCAGTACTGCAGCTGCAGTCTGCCCTCCCCCTGCCACTCACACCTGAGCCTTTGACGATCCCACCTGAAGCAAATCCATCTATCAAGAAAACCCAAAATTGCAAACAGAAATCCCCTCCCCCAATCTAGAATTAAATATTTCTCCCTAAAACCCTCATTCAGCTTTATGTTTGTTTCTCTCCTTCTTGTTTCTTGTTTATTTCCCCCTCCAGTATATTATGCTCTTGTGATATACACTGCTGTATACTGCAGTTAAAAAACTACCGCCATTTAATCATTTTGCCCAATTAGCTGAACTCTCTTGCCTCAGTGGTGTGCGTCTTGAACATTTATAATTGTCATTAACCAAAAGAGCAGGAAGGTCAGAATGTAGAGGCCTGGGAGGGTCAAAGGTGGTGAGCGTTTGCACAGTGCTGCAAATTCGTCCTCTGCTTCCCTCCAAGAGGGGCGAGGCCAAAGCCAAGTCCTTTTCACAGTCATTAATTTTGGCCAAGAGGACATTTTGAGGGACAGAGAGCCACCAGAGCACCACCACACAGAATGCATAACCGGTACTAATATTTTGGGGATGCAGGAACTTAGGAAAAGAGAGAAAAAAAGAGAAGTCCCAGTAGTAGTAGCTGGGGACCCAGGTGAACCCAGCTGGTAGTATTCCAACAGACACAGTAAAAGAGAGATTTTCATTTTCCTTATCTTTGGAACCAAGAAGTTTATTCTCCCTCTTCTTTCATTTTTGTGGTTTTTGTTATTATATACTATTTTGATTGAGGAGATACTAAAAAAGTCATTTAATCAAGAGATCACTAATAACCCAAATAGCTCAGAACACATTTTTATTCATTCATAAAATGTCAATTGTTCGCTCTCAACTCTGACTCCAATGACCAGTAAAAGCAAAATCCATACTATAGAGACACTCTATAACCCTCCCTAACCATGGGTGGCCCAAGGATATCCAGTTCATTGATTTTTTAATGTAGCCTCACATACACCAAAAAAAAAAAGGTTTCTAGCACTCCATTCCTGTGCCCCCTTTCTTTGGTGGCATGGATGGTAAGGCAGCTGTGCCGTGAAATAGAAAAGAACATGAGACTGCTACCAGTCCAGCCCAGTCATAGAGAAGGCCCATCACTCCCTTCAGGAACCACAATGTAGTCTGAACAAGATATACCACAGCCTCCTACAATGACTTATTTAAGCAGCACTTATCAAATGCCTACCAAACGTAACACACAGTTACTCATTTAGCCTTCCATTATGGGTTGACTTGTGTTCCCCAAAACTCCTATTGTTTCAGTCCTAACTCCCACTATTTCAAAATGTGACCTTATTTGGATATAGGGTCTTTAAAGTGGTAGTTAGGTAAAATGAGGTGTACCAATGAGAAGTGGTTACTACTGTAACTGAAAATGTGGGGTCAGGCTGCCTGTTGTTGTCAGAAATCAATTAAACAGAGACAAGAATTGAATCTATAACATACACTTTAGTGTCAGAAAACCAGTCATCCAAAAGAATGGGGATATTTTACCCTAAAAGCCCTTTCTAACATCCTATCTCCAGTCAATCTTTTTCTAGTTAACAAAACTAAGAGAGTTAACATAAGCACACTTCCTGCCACAACAGTCCATCACATTCAGTGCTCTGGACTTCACCATGTCCCACAAGTTTGTTGTTGCTTCCTTGGCCATTTTGACTCAGATATATCCTGTGTTCCTGGGCCTAAGAGAGATGCCCTGCTTTGCTGATGGCATCAATATCTGACACTTCTTGAGACAACAACTCCATTCAAAATGAAAGTTTTAGCTCAAAGAAAACAGATCACTAATCACATAGTGTCTGCATGAAGCCTATACTATGAGTACATGTGCAGATTGCTATACTAGGGATGGCACCCTTCCCTGCCTCCCCAGCTCCTATCATCAGGACACAGCAAAGGGCAAAGGCTGTCATCCATAAGCCAAGGAGAGAGGCCTCCAAAGGAAACAACCCTGCTGACACCTGAATATCAGACTTCAAGCCTCCAGAGCTGTGAGAAAATTAATTCCTTTTAAGCACACAGGGACTTTATATGGCTGCCCCAGCAGAGTGCTCGCCTCCCTGACAGATTGCATGTTCAGGTTAGAAGCAAGGACACCAAGACTCAGTGATGAAAAGTAAGCACTTGTTCAGAATCACAAAATGGAGAGGTGGCGAAGTAGGTAGAAAAAAAACGGGCAAAAACTCAAAAGTCTAGAAAAGAAAATGGTGTTTCTCAGTTCTAAATGGCAGGATGAATATTAGATAAAAGTTTCCTTTCCCATAGAAAAAAAAAACTTGCCTGAAATCCACCACCTTGCGGTCATTCTAAAAGATTTTGAAGGGTTAGTGAGGGGCCACTCTGATGGCCCTTTATAAGGAATGGGCTGCCACCAGGCTGAGCGACCTCCTATCATTCAGGGTAGAGGTGGACAACAGTAAGAAGGGAGTGTCCCCTCCACCAGACTTCACAGTAATGAGATCAAATATTGAGCAGCTAGTGTGGGTAAGTTCTCTCTGTGTTTCACTGCATTGCACCATATGATGCTCAGTAACACCCCAGGAACACAGTACTACAATTATTGCCATTTTCCAGATGAGAAACCTGATACTCAGAGGTAAAGTATTAGGTTCAGGGCCAGCTACTAGCCAGAGGCAGACCAGGATGAGCACCCACAGCACAAAGCTGCTTCTGGAGTGTGGGCTGCTTGAGCCCATGCTTGAAACTCAGAGAAAAGAAGACAAGACCATCTCAAAGAGACAAAAGATAAACTCAATGGGGAAATTTTCTGTTTGGGGAGACACTATAAATCTCTCCTCACAGTTCCTGAAGGTCAATGAACGGGCAAAGACCAAGCTAAGCTAAGGGCTTCCCACACCCCACTACTCAATGGGACCGTAGTGACCTTTACGTGAAATTTTATGGAAATTGCACAAAGAACAAATTAAAGAAAAAAGCCCACAACTTTCCAGATGTTAAGTCCTTATGAAGGTATTTTTGTAAAGTTCACCCACCCTTCTCCTTAACAGTGAAAATGGGACTAAATGAAACAAATGATATGCTTAAATCTAAGTGGTGACAGGGTTCCTCCACAGTGTTTCGATGACCTCCCATGACCCTTCCTAGCTCCAGTCCCCACCCCTCCCACTCAAGCTGCTGTTTCCGTGAAATGCTCCTACGTTCACCTCTGGGTTCTCCCCTGTAGTGCCTTCCCCCACTGACAATGTCATGTTTTTCTCTCTTCTCCTTAGTAGTCTGATTTATCTAAGGGTGACAAGATCTTTAGTCCATCCTCAATCTCCAGACTTAGAACCCTAAAAATACTATGCAGTTTGCTCAGGAAAAAAATATATACATGAAGCTTCCATGTGTTTGTTGGAGGCTCACGGACCTCAGAACATGGACACCAACACCTGGCTAACAATCCCTCTCCTTCCCTCACACACTTGAAGTCTTTTCCTTTCATCCATTTACCTCTTTGGCTTTGCTCTCTCTAGTACATTTGCTCTCCATTATACTGAGTCAAAGAGCACCTGTGCTTCACATAGTGCCCTTTTGTTCATTCTTTTTTTTATGGCATTTTATGCCACTTCCTGTCAGATCAGTATTGCAGTCTTTCTCTTCACCTCTTCTCCTGAAAACGCTTCCTCTCCTACATTCTGTCCATGGTACACAGGCAAACTGATTTTCTCTTTATTTTCTGTAACTGTGGCCTCTTCAAGTAAAGAGACTACTCCCACTGTATAATGACGCTTGGAAGTAGTTGATGGAACATAAAAGAAAATGAGATGTAAGACTTGTGTAGAGTTTAGCTATGAGTAAAAAAAGGTGAAGTCAGATATTTAGTTATATATTTGACACATTACCTTACCAAAAAAGAGAAGTATAGGGTTCTGTTTGAGCAAGCAGTAAAGGAACCCCACACACATTACTGACTGGGCTCAGGGGAGGGAGAGTTGTCCTGAGAAAGTGGAATCTCCAGAGAAACCTTAGTTTCCAGAGAAACAGGAGTCAGCCAAGTCAAAAAGGAGGGAGGACAAGCCAGAATAGGGAGCTTGTTGGAATACTGTGTTAGAAGGAGTCTGGCCCAGGAGCAAACCTGCAGAAACCTGTTAGACAAGCTCAGAGTTTCAGGGATGTCACCAGAAGGCAAGAGGACACAGAGCTCAAGCTGCAGCCACCCTAAAAAGTCACAATAAGAACTATACCTTGCAAATCAAGGCTATTGGGGTTTGATAAAAGCCTTTTTTTTATTAACTTTTTAATTTCTGTACATCATTGTTGATTTTTGTACAATATTTGATCTCGCTCCTTCTGCATAGTCTGCTTAATTCTCCCTCCACCATGGCAACTGTAACCCTCTCCATAGTACCTTGTGCTCTTCCCGCTCCTGTTATAAATTTTCTCCATTCCCTTCCGCTGCTGTGTGCTTCAGATTTATTTTGAATTTATTTTACTTAGTACAATCCCCTCCAGTTTCATCCCATGAATGCATGAATGTTATGAGTTTATCTTTTTTGATCACTGAGAAAAAAAAAAATACATATATATACCACATCTTCTTGATAATGGGTTTTAAATAGAGGAAAGAGATGGGGAGATGGGGATGAATTTAGGAGCTTATTTTCAATATGTAACACATTCACATTCAAAAAATATATTGTAAAGACATATTAAGTAAAACTTCTTTCCTAGCCTTCAGTTTATTTCTCTCTTCAACACATATCAATAAAGTTCTTTCCTAGCCTTCAGTTTACTTCTCTCCTCAACACATACCAGTCTTTCATAGTTTCTTATGAAACTATGTTTGTTCCTGATTTTTTATAATTATACAAGCAAATAAGACTAAAGTTTCTTACTTTCCTTTTTATAATTCAAAAATTAACATATTCATAGTGTTCTGTACCTTGAGTCTTCTGTAATAGCTTTTAGTTGTTTAGTATTTTACCAATTTAGCTTTTGTATTGCTATTACTATTGTGATTACCAGACACCTTTCACAAATGTAGGTCTCTCCCCCCCATTCTGTTCTGGGGAACAGAAACTGTGTCTTATTCATTTCTACAAATGATAGGTGTTCAATAAAAATTTATGTTGAATTTGAGGTAGGTGATGAAAAAAAGTAACTGTTGAATAAATTAACTACTATTGAAAGGAACAAATGTTACATCTGGCCTATTCTCATGAATTTTTTCCTTTCAATCATGCTACTTTTCCAGCATTCTCTTAAAGTGGACAGAATACATTATTCCCCCATGTGTATGCATCCATCACTAATATCTTGATTTTCACCTATTCTCACTATCCATCCACTTTAAAGATGACAAGCGCTGTGGTATATTAAAATAAATATCAGACATCATGTCATTTCTCTGTAAATACATAATAATGAACCTCCAATTGATAAAGCCTTTGAGTTACAAATATAAGTATATATAAGTGCATGCCACCAAAATTAAAAGCAATTCTTCAGTATCATCTAATAATTAATCCATAGCCAGATTACTCAGATTTCCTCAAAAATTTATTTACAGATTTGGCTTGTGGGAGTTGAGACTCAGCAGTTATACAAAGCTCACAGAGGACATTTGGTGGCTGTGTCTCTAGCTCTTGCATCTCTCCAATTCCTTTATTCTCTTCACTTCATCCCCCTCTCTCTCTTGCATGTCATTGATTTGTAGAGAAAGCAAGTCATTTGTCCTGCACAGACTGAATCATTTTACATTTGGCTGATTTCTTCTTTGGAGCACCACAACTTACTTTCTATCCCCCATAATTTCCTGGAAATTGCATGAATTATATTTTGAGAAGTTCATCCTAGCCATCATGTGGAGAACTGATTGACTGACAGGAAAGAGGACAATGAGAGACTGTGATAGCTTCCCAGCCAGGAGGGAATTGTTCCTAGATTACAGCAGTAAAACATGGCTTCATTGGCTACATGGACAGAAAGAAATGGGCCAACTCAAGAAATGCTTAGGAGCTAGGATCAACAAGACTTGTTGACTAGTTGGAAAGGAACATGTTCCTCAACACTATTAAGGATCTTAGCCTCTCCATGAGACAAACCAAAAAGACTGCTTTCCCCTGGGGGGGGGGGGGAACATTTACATGTTTACTGACATTCTCCTCACAATGATCATTTATAGCAAGTTTTAAGGGCGTACAAAGTTGTAGTGTTATTGTTGGTATTAAATTTTATTGCTGTGGCTTTAAAACATAAACAAAAATAATTCCTTAAGTAGTTGGAAATTGTAATGAAACTCTTGGGAATAGATTTTACTGCTATGGATACTGTAAAGCACAAAGATAATAAATTTAAATTGCACTATTAGTATTGGGAATATATTTTATTGCTTTGGCTAGAACACAAAGAAGCAGGATTCATAACTCTTTCCCCCCTTCAGCAGGTTTATATGCAGTGACACTGGATCTGGTGTGTAAGAAGGATTAAAGTTCACTTGCATGGAAGGTCATATGACAACCTGAGCTGATGGCAGAAGGTTTAGAGAGGTTTGATTCTTACAGGCAGTGAGGAAGATGGAGAACCAGACCCAGGACAGTCCCAGTCAGGCAAGTTGTGGAGGAAGGGAGGCCTGTGGGCACACACATTTGCAGTCTAATTTTGTAAAATGAACTCTGCAGACCAAGGGCTAGTTTGGCTTTTTGTGTGGTATGTTCTTTCATACCTTGGCTTCCCCATGTCCATCTCAGTGTAGGGGTCACTATACAAACAACCAGAAACCTATCGATTACTCTCTACTCTCCCTTACACTTGCATGAGGTCAGTCACAAGCCCTGCTATTTGTGTTGCACCAAAAATCTCCCATCTTCAGAAAGGCTGTAACCCAAAGAATAAAATAAAAGTGTTTATATAAAATAAATAAATAAATAAATAAAAAACTCCCATCTCAATAAATGCTCAGTTAATACTCCACCACATTCAAGGTTGCCATCACCTCTTCCTGGCATTTTCATGACTGCCACTTTAGTGCTTTGGATATCACCCCTTGCAATTCATCACAATTCTCTTCCTAAAAGTTATGACCACTATCTTCTGAGTGCTAATATTGTGCCAAGGATTGTGCTTAGCACTTTATATCAATATCTCACCTAACCCTAACAACTTTATTACCAAGGAGGGATAGCTCTTTTTCATAAATGAGAAAACTAATTCAGAGGGTAAATAGTAAACAAGGTAATACACTTATGAAAATTTTCATACAGGTAGAAAATAAATTGTAGATCTTTTCCTGTCCTTCCTTCTATACTTTCTGCCACCATTCCTGTCTTCCTTCATTCCTTCTTTCTATACTGCCTTCCATCCTTCTTTCAAAAATAAACCTTTCAACATGAAACACAAGAGTACTGCCAATTTCTCCTGATTCATTCATTACCAAACCTCAAGTAACTATAGGTTTCATTAACAAAATAACCTGTAGTTCTGAGAATGCCATTTGCTTTTGTTATTCATCTTACCTAGGTAAGGAAACCCCTTACCTAGGAAACCCCTTACCTAGGAAAAGATAACCCCTTTCCTTTTCATAGTCTACCTTCCAGTTATTTATTATGATTCATTTACAATATCTTCTCCACCAGGAAGTCTACTTTTCACATAGGTACTTCCAAACACTCATTGAGCACTGGGCATGTAAGCCTATGTTTACACTCACACATACATATACATGTCTATGACTTCCCTCCTGTCTCTTACTGTACCATGGACATGTCCTACCATGGTGTTTAAAACACAATCTTGTAATCATCTACCTTGTCCCGCAAATACTTGAGACTATGACTTATTTGCAGTGCACTGTATCTTTCGTCTGTGAATTCCTACAATCCAGCAAATGAATCCGGGTACACAGGAGGTGCTTGCTGAAGTTTGCTGAATGAATACATGAGCCAGCAAACAATATAAACTACAGAAAATTCAACAGTAATTATTAGAACAAAGAGACAAAAGTCTTTGAACTGCAGAGAAATAGCAGTTCTTGTTCTTTTTCACTTTGAGGAATTATATTTATATACTGTTCAAATTTAATCAGTAATTACTCACCTGCTCTTATTCTAACAGCCAGCAGAATGTTACCTATAAACTCGTGGCAGAGGATAATTGATGGAGAATAAGCAGTTCCTTTAATAAGCAGTGCCCTGTAGCTGTGCGTGGAAAATAGCACCTTAGCAACCATGCAAATAAATATTGGGAGTAATGTTTACCATGTTACAGCAAATTTGGAATGCTTCAAGTAGTTAAGGAAATTAGAAGGTTTAGTTAAGTTTGAGCCCTCCCAAATGCCAGAGTCAACCTCAATTCTGTGAGCTTCTTGTTTGGGAGGAAATTCCAAAATTCTCAAGCTTGTGAAGCTCTTTTCTTCGCTGTTGGTCCCCACTGAGGTCATACACTCCCAGACTCAGAGTATGGAATTTGGGACTATGGAAAGTACAAGAAGCTGACAGGAACCAGGCCTCTGACCATAGCCCGTCCCAGCCTCCATTTCTGTTTCCATAGAAACAGCCATCTGATCAGCAAAATAAGCTCAAGACTATTTCACTTTGTTTTCCTTTCGTCTTCTTTTGAGGTAACCCCTTAAGGCTTTGCTAATTAGAGAAAATGAGCTTGTGGCTGAAACTTGGAATGTTTGAGAAGTTAAATATTCTCCCAGTAGAAACAACACGTTTCCTCTCCGTCGCACACTGCTCCCCAGACACCCACTGGTCGTCATCTGGGGTAAGGTGTTCACAACCTTTGGATCAATAATCATCCTCCAAGGTACTTCCGGCAGTTGGATAACCTTTCCGACTGCATGCGTTGCTGGGTATTCATGACGGTCCCTATCAAACTGAGATAAATGTGTTCCGTAATGTCCGTTTTTATTACATTAGTCTGAGAAGACGAAATCAAAAGGACTACTTTCAACAAAAACGTCCTGTGTCGACAGTTCAATACTCTTTCTCCAGGCCTTGGTGATTGCCCTCATTGTGTGCTGGATAAAGGCTAAACGTGCAGCTACCTGCCAGTTTGACAAGGCTGTTCTCTCGCCAGCAGGTTGCTCTGGCTTTTTTTTTCCCCCTTCACAGCAGCCCTCTAATTCCACCAAACCCACTGGATTAACAAAAACCTGAAAGTAAAATAGCACAAAATGACATCCCTGCATGAACTACGATTATACTTTGCAACCTACAATTACAATGGTTCAATCTAAGTGGCTCCGAACATTATTTCATTAATTCAAGCCATTTCAGAACTTGTAAATATTTTCTTTTCTTGAGTCTTCTATTGTCGTTAGTCTTCTGCGGAGGTTTATGAAGCAGGCAAGGCCGACCAAACACTGCCGTGGGGAGACAACTGAGCGTCTGAGATGACAGGAAAGTGAGAGAGTGGCGCAGGGATGAGGGTGAGAGTTGACAGCATCGATTTGGAAAGAGAAAGAAAGAAAACAGAAGAAAAGCGAGAAAGAGATCAAAGAAAGCAAGAACAGTGTTGATCAAGGAAGAGCTCTGCGGGGACAGATTGAGTTGAGCCAGCAGGTCTCTCGCGGGTGGCTGGCACGGGTTAGTTCTCCCCGCACCTCAGCGGAGCACCGCGGCACTGGGCATGCGCAGAGCGGGCGCCCGCCCGTGCTTTCAAGGCCCTCGTTGGAGGTGTCCTCCAGTCTCCAGTCAAACCCTTTCAAGAGATTTCCTCCTGTGACAGAAGCCCTGAACCAATACAGATGCACAGTGTGTAGTTAATTTACTTTGTGAGGGAAAAAATTGTCCTAACATTCTTAGTTGGTCTCAAAATTTCCTCCTGTGAAAGAGCTTTCCAGAGCTGGGAAAGAGGATTTGGGAGAGGATTGTGGTGCCTGGAGACAGACAAGAGCATGTTACGTCGTGGGCTGCTCTGTGTTTGGAAGGCGAGGAGCAGAACACTTGACTGAATACATCCTAGCTGTTCATGCATTTCCAGAGCAGGAAGGCGGTGAAGAGGATTATTTTTGAAAAGAGAAGGACCTTGATTCTAATAGTGGCTGTGCAACTCAGTCACTATCAGGTGAGGTAAATTACTGAACTCCTTTAAGCCACCATTTCCGTATCTCTATGAAGGAAATATAAATAGTACCTTACTCTTAGTTTCTGTGAAAACCAAATGTAATGATAGAGTACCTCACTGACCTCAGATGAAGGTTAGCACTGTTTGAAGTATAAAACATGGTATAAACTAAACCTTGTAACTCTAAGACAGTAAGAAAAAGGGTTGAAAGTAGTATAATTACTGGGGCTTGAAGGTTCAATCTGGAAGACAGTGTCTGCTGAAATCAGGTGGTCAGAAGGGAAAAATGTTTGAGAGATGTTTGGAGAAACTGGTCTGCACTGTCCCTTCCTGCTGTTGAGGGTAGATGCTTTCACCAGTAAGGGGGGGTGGGGGGAGACACCCAGGAAGTGCTGGGGTGTCAGGGTCACAATGCAGGTGAGACTCAGGTCAAAGGAGAGAAGGGGTGAATTAGTGAAAGGCAGGGTAAGCTGAAAGCTCTAACTTTGCAGAACAGCAGAATTCTCCTCCTGGAAAATGTCATGTTCCAATCTCAGGGGCAGCTCAGTTAAGAAGAGCACCTGGCAACACATGCTGGGAGAAAAGAGCTTTGGGGGAAGCGGGGGCCTTCAGTGATTGTGTGGGCTGAGTGGAACAGCCAGATGGGGTTCATGGGTATTGTGCTATGCTGAATTTCACACTGTTTGCACAATTACATAACAACAGACAACAGAATAGGTGCCAATCTACTCTTCAAAGGCCCCTGAACACCCTTAGTTCCTGGGGCTGGGATGCAGCACGCAGATACCACAAACACTGTCCCCCACTTCCTTCTCCCTAGGTCCTGAGCCCTCCCCAAGGCATCTCCATAACACCCTCCTTTGGATGGAGAAACAGCTCCTTGCTGCTGAACCATGTAGGACCCTAGAGAACTGCATACTTTCGTAGCAGCAGAAGCTTTTGTAAATGCTGGTCCCATGGTCTCTTCACCCTCCCTGGCTGTGGAGGAGGGAAACCAGCTGCATCCCAGAAAACAATCCCACTCAACAAACAATGCAGTGCCCCAACTAGTCATAATGAGGTCTGGTTCAAATGTTGGCACACACACAAAATATTAATTAAAATAACGTGCATAATAAATAATATTGAGATCCAAAGCACAGGACTCCTTTAAAATCACAGTTGGTAATTATGTGAGCGGCTGCTAACACACACTCAGAATCCCACTGTTGCTTACATGACAGAATTAGTCACAGGGAGGTGACCTTGAGCATTTGTCCTGTATAAGCATCCTCTTGCTTATAAACTGAACAACGTCTAACCCACCCTGGAAGGAGAGCACCGCTCTAATTTTTCAAGCACTAAGGAAAGAAAATCCTTGAGACCTGGATAATTCACTATAAAAATACTGGAGTAATGGTTAGTGCAAAAGTCTCTGTTTAACATTGAGAATAAGAGGAAGAGGACAGTGGAAACATGAATGTTTTCAAGAAGTAACTGATTTTTGGTTAATACCGGTTCCACTATGTTCTTCTATGTGCCTTACCCAGACCTCACACTAATACTAAAGCTCATTGTCACTTGTTGAGTCATTGACTGAGAACCTCACAGGATTCCAGTCCTTATATTTTTAGAGCTGTATTAGGTTCCAGGGCTGGGGGTAGAACACAGAAGAGGTAAGTGACCCTACTTCTTATTGCTATGGAGATCCTGACCTGAGGTTTCCCACCCATGTTAACACAGCAAAGCAATTGTACATGATTGGCTCAAACCAGAGCTTTTAAATTATTACCAAATTTGACATTTATTGCCAGATAGTACAGAAGGCTAACTGAGAAAGGAAAGACCCCATTAACTTAATTCCAAAACCATTTTCTATCTGAGGCTCTGTCAACATTTCAGCATCTCGTTAAATGTATTTAATTTCATTCCCTCAACAATAACCCAAGTACCACACCAGTGACCACAACTTTAGTGTCCCAGCCCCTAAATTCTATTAGTGTTCAGAAAGCCTCATGGTTGCAACATAATGTTCAATCAGTGCAGAGAAATTAATTAAATTAAAATTATTTTTATTGTGATTTAATTAGCTTGATTTAATTACTTTGTTCACTGACTGAGCATTCTGTTGTTACGGCCAGATCCTCGCTCTCATTCGTGGCATGAATGTTCCCATAGAATTACACATTTTCTCTGTTCAGCCATTGGAGCGGGCTGGGGGAGTTTGCCAGAAACTCACGATTTATCACAATCAGTATCATCGCAAATTATAGAAAGCATCCAGCAATATGATAACTTCTAAATGAAGTGTCTGAAAGCAGGTCACACCACCAGCCTTAGCTGTTAATCCATCATATTTCATAGTCAACCTGACACCCTGTCCGATTTGCCGTGCCTGCTTCATCACCGGGCAGCTCCTGGAGGCCATTGCCTGTCGGCCTGCAAATGAGGACCCAGCTCCTCCTGTGCTGCCATTCTTACCAAAGCCTAGGCTGCCCTCGCTGCACAATGGGGGCTCCTTCAGCTGGCACTCCTGCCCCCTCTTCTGAGCCAGGACTTCCAAATCCGGGGTTCACAGCTCAGCACAGGTATCCCCACTTCTCAAAAGCCCATGTTAAGTTACTTCATCTTTACAGAGGCCCTACATTAGTGACCATTTTCCATAACCAAAAGAAATCCAAAAGGTTTTCTGCTCTCCTGACAAAAGGCGAAAAGCAAAAATTGTGTTCAGCTTGGGATTTTCTGCAGTTCCATTGGCACCATGCTCCTTCCCCAGGAACTACTTCACACACATCATTCCTGCCTTTCCAAGATGTCAGTGCTATTTTAGGTTTTATATATACTTTGGTAATAATTTGGTCAACTACTTCTTGGGCACAGTAAGACTCAAATATTTTTCTGTGTAAATTCATGGCAATTGCTTCTTTGCTTATGCCATTTCTGCTGAAGAAATGTTTCATAGGAACACTTGATTTTCGGAAAGGAGAGGAAAATCTGTATTTCCTTCCATTTCAAATGCAGACAACAGACCAAGTCTCATTACCAGAGAACACTTGTTATTTCCACAATTACATTAAAACCATTCTAAGGCTCTTGGAACACTTCAGTGACATTGCTGCTTTAAAACAGTGGGTATTATATAGCTTAAATCGATTGGATGTGGCCTTGACCTTTTTCACTGCAGGCCGCTCCACAACATGATGTGCAATTCCAACTGGGCAGCAGCAACCAGCAACCAGTATCTTCCAAAAATGAAATTGGCTCTAACCTGCTTGTATAAGAAACTCGAATGTCCTCAAAGTTGCACAGGTTGTTTTCTTATGTTTATACAACTGCATTTAATATACATGGCTTTCCTCATGATTCTATGCATGTGTTCTATTTTATCAGTCAAGCCATTTTTCTTAGAAGGCATCTGCAGGATGAGCCAGATGGCTCTCACTCTAGAGGCCTAAGCATCTTGGTTCCTGCAGTAGATTCTTATGGCTCCTGCCCTAAATTACCATAGCCTTGGGGGGGGTTTCAAACAACGTGCATTCTCCCTTCTTTCTGGAGGCCAGAAGGTCAGCATTATCTTAATGAGGCAGAGATCAAGGTGTCCCTGGGGCTATTCACCCTCCAGAGGTTCTAGGGAATATCTGCTCCTCATCTCTCCTGGCTCCTAGTGGCTGCCCTCTTCTCTTGCTTCTGGCCACATCATTCCAGTTTCTGTCTCATCTTCATATCTTCAGACTTCTGCTCTTCTGTGTATGTTATCGCCTTCTGCCTCTCTCTTGTAAGAAGAGAGGGGTTTTAGGGTCACCAGGGTAATTCAGATAATCTTCCCAGCTCAAGACCCTTAACTCAAGGCCCATCCTCAAAGGCACATTTTCCAAATAGGGTTCCAAGAATTGGGTCTGTTACTTGGGTGGCCACTATTCAGCCCACTATATTCTCTAGGCTTCACTCTTTATTGGCCACACAATTCTGGCCTTGAGTCTTATGACATATGGAACATAAAAATGTCAAAGGTATAAAAACAGGTACTAGATTAAAATAGATATATATGCCCAATTCATTAAAATAGTTAAGAGTTAATGTGATGATTACTTAGAAAACAAGGTCCTTTTTAAAATTAAGTTTTCACCAAGGCCCAGGAAAGCAAAATGGCCAATTTCTTTATCTCCAGATGAAGAAACTATAAACTTTTCAAACCTTGCCACTTCAACATGTGTGGCTCAGGGACCCTAAAGATCTCCTGAGGCTCAAATCAGTACTTCTGCTTCTCCCTCCTCTTCTATCATCCTGCCCCAGGGGTGTTGTATTTATGTATTCTGTCAAGTGTTGAATGAGGAACTTATTCCACTGACCGGAAGTGAAAAAAGGGCAGGGACTGTATGTTTTCAATTAAATAGAACAAGAGGAAGTAACTTCAACTAGAGATATTCAGGCTATGACTAAAACAAACTACCTATGGTCTGGTGTACCAGATCAGAGTTTATTTCCAAAAGGAATTCTATGGCTACCTCTTCTGTGCATTATGAAAACGGTGCTTGACAGCAGTCTAAAATTGTTCTCTGGTCTCAAAATCAGACCTGGCTTCCTGTCTCAACTTGCCTCTTCTCATATGATTTCATTCACAAAACCCAGCAGAAGTATCAATTTCCTTTCTTGGCTACAGATGTACTACATGGGTTCCTTGTTTTCAGTATGTAGTTTTGAAATTTTGAAGATTTTGTATTCAAATTTAAAAATTGCCTGATCCACACAGAACCCTCAATAATTATTCATTTACTAGAACTAAATATCCGCATGTCTTACCTGACAAAGAGATAATGGACATTGTGCCTCTGAAGGGAACTCCGAATATTTACACAGATAAAAGGCATGAGTTTTTAGTGCAAATATCAATGCTCTTACACTAAGTCATTATGCAATGCTTCTTCTAGTCATCTAATATTTCCACCTCCTTTAAAATTAGTTTTCAGAGTATGTATATCTGTGCTGGAAATGAGTAAAAAGAGGCCTTTTCAATTCAGAGGACATGGAGAACAGTGTGCAAATCTGTATACTTTGGTGTTCATTGTCAATACAGACAATGAGATTATTCATATCTTTGTCTTCCCTTTACAGGTAAGACAATTGAGTGTTATTCAAGTGTCAAATTTAGCAGCAAAAAATATGGGCAACTAGAAGCCATTTCTGTTGTCTTGTAGTCCGGGGCTTTTTCTATTCTAAGGCACTCTTTTTTTAACTCAAGGTCTTTAATTGGTCTTCTAACACTGATTCAATGTACTAATTCATAGTTAAGTGTTTCAAACTGCTTCTTATACAGCTGGGCTGTGAGAACCCATACTGAAAACCATTACAAAGTACTATGAAAAAATGTAGACTATTTTGATAATGTTTGATTTTGTAGCGTATCATTTTTTATTCCCTTTGAAAATATGGTCCATTCATGGGGAAAAAGAACTTGACAGAAATCATCTCTGAGGAACCCCAGACATAGATGCTGAACCCCAGACATAGAAGTCATAGATGCTGACTTTCATAGCGGGTACTTTGGGAAGAGGTAGGTTAAAATTTACATATTATAACAACCTCTTTCAAATAATACCAATTGATTTTCAATAGCATACATTCAGTTCATATATCGCTATGTTTCTGTATATTGTTATTGACACCCATCACCTCTTCATATAGTCTATGTCTCCTAACACAGACTTACATTGCATTTGCTTATTAAAATATATAGAAAAGAGAGAAGTTACAAATGACACCAGAAGTATAGTGACACTGGATTTTATATCTACCTATGTAGTTACTGCTTCCAGTTTTCTTTATTTTTTCCCTATGGTTTAAATTTATAGTTTACTTGTTTTTCATTTCAGGCTGAAAGACTCCCTTCAACATTTATCGTAGGCCAAGTCTATGGGGAATGAAATTCCTCAGTTTTTGCTACCTGGAAATGTTTTAATATTTTTTTCATTCTTAAATGATAGTTTTACCACATATAAAAGTCTTAGTTTACAGCTTTTTTTTTAAGACATTAAAAACAGGCCATTCCACTGCCTTCACATTTTCCTAAATGAAAAATCAGCTGTTGATATTATTGAGAATTCTTCGAACATCACAAATTCTCTTGTTGCTCTCAAAATTCTGTTTGTCTTTGGGTTATGACAATTTGACTATAATGCATCTCAGTGGATATTTTTATCATGCATTGATTTCATAGAGGTTCTTGAATATTCATGTATTTCCTCAGATATGAGATATCTTTGGTCATTATATATTCAATTTATTACCTCTTTTTCTCTTTCAATGTTTCCTCTAATGTGAACATTAGTGTGTTTGATGATACTACATGCATCCCTCCTGCTCTGTTAAATTTTTTTTAGTCCTTTATTTTCATGCTTCTCAGACTACCTAATTTCAGTTGATTTATCTTCAAATTTATTGATTATATCTTTTGACTGCTCAAATCTGTTATTTAACTCCTTTAGTGAATTTTTATTTCAGTGTTCTTTTCACTTTTGGAATTTCTGTTTGATTCCTCTTATTTCTATCTCTTTATTTATATTCTCATTTTCTTCATACATCATTTTCCTGAGTCCATTCCCTTTATTTTTTGTCATGGTTTCTATTCTCACTGAAAATGTTTAAGACAGAGATTCAACATCTCTAATTCATAATCTAATGTCTGGTATTCCTTAGAGATGCTTTCTGTCAGATTCATTTTTTCCCATGAGTGGACCGTATTTTCATGTCTTGTTGGTATTTTACATTTTTGTAGTTGTTGAGAACTGGACGTTTTTAGTAATATGTTATGCTGACTCTAAAAATCTAATTCTCCCATACTCAGGAATTTCTGAGTCTTGCTTGTTCAAAGCTGAAGCCACCTATTTACAACTTTTCTGAATTATTTCTGCTACATATGTATCTCTTGTTTTATATAGTCTTTGGTACTTCTGCTACTTTTGCAGTCAGACAGTGATTTGACAGGTGGAAAACCTAACAGTAAGGGAGAACAAAAAAATATTAGGTCATGTCATTTAAATGCTATCACGGGCACTTCAGTACTTAAATGGGCTGGTAGTTCTTGTCAGTGCAATCATTGTTTTAGTGAAGGAACAGATTCTTAGAGTTTTTTATACTGCCCTCTTTCTGTGAGATCACCCACTAGTGACTGCTTTTAATTCAGAAATAAGACAGAAAAAATAATTATCAATTCAGAGTGCAAAGTACATGTTTTCCCAAAAATAAAAAAATGTCATGAGTTATGGGGTCTTGAATTTCTCATGGTTTCTCGTGAGAGATTACAAAAGCCAATGATTTTATCTTCCATTTTTTAAGTGACATATAGCTTTAATATCCCTTTAAGGAGCAAGCAAAGTATTTAACATGTTGAAAACATGATGTGGAAAAAAATGAGACCTGGGAGTTCAACAGGAAGGTAAAAAATGAGAGATAAAATTGCTAAATAAAATAAATTGTGTACGTTAGAAAAGAGGAAACTAGTTCTCAGATCAAGAATGCTTGACCCTGAGAAATACTGAGTGTGAGGGCAAGGACATGGGCTTCTTTGTGTTTGCTGTATTTGTTCTTCACTAAGTAGGCAGTGGCCCAGTGATTTGTAGCACCCCAATCTTGTGATCCTCTTTGGTCATTAAACTTGCATGTTATTTAACTTCTATTGAGACATGTGTTCTTTGCTCCAGCATAATTAAATATTTCTTGAGAACAATAATAATTTATAAAACATTACAATTAAACTAAAGGAGGGAAAAGAAGAATAAGGAAGAGGGCTGGGCAAGGGTGTATTGGCTTCCTGGGGCTGCCATAACAAATTGCCACAATTTGGTAGCTTGAAACAACAAAATTTATTTTCTCGGGGTTGTAGAACTGTTAATAGTTCAAAATCAGGATGTTGGCAGGAACATACACACTCCAGAGTCTTTTTGCCTCTTTTACTTGCTGGTGGCTCTGCATAGTTCTTTGCTCAACTACTAACAATGGTAGCATAACTACTATCTCTGCCTCTATCTCCACTGTTGTCTCCTCCCTTGTGTGTATATGTGTCCTTTCTTCAACCTAGTCTATTGCAAGTATACTAGTTATTGGATTCAGGGCTAATCCTGGATAAAAATAATTTCATCTCTAGATCCTTAACTTTGTTACATCTGCAAAACCCTACTTCCAAATAAGGCCACATTCATAGATTCCAAGTTGCAGCATAAAACAAAAGTATATTTGGTCCCTGTCCCCAGGATCCTGGCACAGAACTCATAAAACCCTTGGAATTTCCTGAGTGATAGGAGTGTCTTTTGTTATTCATAATAAGCCCTTCCAAACACACTGGAGTTTATGCTAATGAAGTGATGGGGGTGGGAGAGGCATTTCTTCCATCTGGCTTTTCCTGAGCCTATCCTTTATAATAAACCAGTACACAAGTAGACTGTTTTCCAGAGTTCTGTGAACCATTCTAGCAAATTTAAAGAAGTTGACAAGGGATATTAGGCACTTTAGTTTATACCTGGTTAGTCAATAGCTTAGCCTGAGATTTTGTGATGCATCTGAAGGGGGGACAGTCTTGTAGGATTAAGTCTTTAACCTGTGGGGTCTGCACTAACTCCCAGTAATCAGTGTCAGAATTAAAGTGACCTATTGAATACCCAGTTTTGGTGTTGAAAAATTGGTTAATGCCAAGAAAATACCCGGCAGAGATGAGGATTTAGATGTATATTTTAGGAATGCAGTGTTAGGTTTCGGAAAAAGGAAGAAATGGAGACCAAAGATAGACTAGTAAAGAAACAGAAAGCCTGGGCAGGTCACCTACAAGCACACAGCCATGCAGCCAAGGTACATTGCTTCCACAGCTTCAGCCTCCTGCTGTGTGCTTGTCGGCAGCCCGCCCAAGTTTTCTCTAATAAACCTGTTTTTTTGCTAGTCTATCTCGGGTCTTCATTTCTTCCTTTCTTCAAAACCTAACACAAGGCATATAGTTCAACTAACTACAAAGGTTGGAGAATGGGAAAAAGGCGAGATTTTTGTTTCCTCAAAAAAAAATCTAATAGACCTGAGCACATAGTAATTAAACTGTGGGTGTTATTTATGTAATCAATCTAAGACAAAATAAAGAGGTTAACAATTGTCTCGTGATAGACAATTCTTTTGCCTCAGATTAGACATGAGGTCATTGCTCAGACTTTATGACAAAGATTGCAGAACTTCAGAACTCACTCTGCCACAGCCCCCTAATTTCACTACATGACCCCTAATCATCACTGAGTTTGCAGGTGGTCTTTGGGAGGATGGACAAGAAGTAGGGATAGTTTGTAGTGATTGCAAAATCTGTGAATTGCCTGCTAGAATTGTGACCACAGTGAGTGCTAAGCAGTGTTACAAACTAATACCCAAATTCAGTTCCCTTAGGATTCCCTTACTTGGAATGTCACCTGCAGTAATTCACCACTAAAAGTATGTGATTGAGATTCATGATCAAGTCAGGCAGCCAACAAAAGTGTTGCACTCTTCTCAGGCTTTTGAACTTTTTGTTCTATGTTTTTTCTCTTTTCTAACCCTACAGTCTCTTTTCATTTTTTGAATATAAAAGCAAACATTTGCTCTCACAGAAATGCAACTTTTTCTTGCATTAGTGCCATAACACAGGTGTTGCTGTTATTTTACAGAAAATGAAATTGGGTCCCAAATTAGTAACAGGGTTATACAGAAACTCAGTTATGAAGCAGGGAATTGGACATAGGCATTGAAGTTCACACTTTTTACTCAACCCTGTCATCTTTTCTGTCCTTCATGCTTCCTTCTTTTCTTATCTCCCATTCCAAATGCACTTATATGTGCTCTAAGATCCACTGTTCTCAGAACTCTAAATTCCAAAATGACACTAGAGATTTTGGAAACAGGTGACCTTGTGCCATCCCAAGTCAATCAAATCATAACCTTTGAGGGGATAATCTGGACATCAACCTTTTGCCAAAGCTCCCAAGTGATCCTAGAGTCACTCCATAATTAAAGGTACTGCCACAGCTAACACTAGCAACTCTTCATTAGCCGTAACAGGTGGGAAATCACTCTTTCTAATGTAATCAAGTCTTAGGAGCATGTTTTAGTAAACCTGGTTAATGAAAACAAAGGACAAAGTGACCCATAAGATTGCATATGGCAACTGAGATGCAGATGTTCAATGCCCCTTCCCTCCCAGATCCACAAAAAATATCATAAAGTTACTAGCTAGGTAGAAAAATGCAAAGTAAAGAAGAGTGATATGAATGAGCTAGAAAGTTTGAACAAGTTGGCATAAGTGGGTGCAGTGATCAGAGATGGGTCAAATGCTATCAAATACTATTCAAGGCTGACAGAGAAAGGCTGTGTGGGAAGCAAGGGGTAAAATCCTCCAAAGACCTGGGAAATTCTCAGACTTGAACTGGAAGAGATGGGACTGTGAGGCAGTTGGTATGAAGCAAATGAGAGTAGCTTGGTGACTTCACCAGGGCCTCACATGAAACTGCTGGCTACTCTGAAGAAAGCTGGGACCATCCCCATCAGCACCCCCCACTACAAGAGGCTTCAAAGGAACTCTCTGTAAAGCAGTAAACTCCTGAGGCAAAATCTCCTCCCAGGGATTTGCTACTAACTTCTCCTGAGACCCCTCTCCTCAGATCTCTAAACAAGGAAAATAAATGAAAATGTAAGACAGTCTCTGTAGGACTACAAGAGCAAGAACCAGTACATTTACAGACAAAAGCTTCTCAAGTCTCCAAACTAGATAAATACAGATCTCCTTCTGAAGAAAAAAAGAAAAATTGAAAAAAAAATAAAAGTAAACAGCAGGACATATGAAAAGATTTAGTACACAAAAAGAAAGAAAATGTTTTAGAAAACTCAGAGCAAATGTTTATCTACAAAATAAACTTATTCTAAAGAGAGAGTAAAGGGAAAGGTTTAATACAACTTTTAATTTGGACTTTCAACAATATTGAAAGGACAACTATGGGAATAACTATAAAGAAGAAACAATTGGGTTTTCCTATTAGTGAAAACCATGCTCAGTTGAATTTTTTCCTAATCAACTTTAACCTGGACTGCATAGCCAATTAAATCTCCTAAAGATGGCAAATCTCCCAGTGACATGTTCATTTTCATTGCAACTGTCCTCTAGTATCAAGAGCAATCTGTTTATAAACATCTTTGAATGAGGGGGAGAGGGAACTCTGACTTCTCTGACCCATAGAATGTGCTAGAAGTGATACTGCACTAGTTACTAGACTAGCCCTCAACTAGCCTGGTGGCTTTTGTTTCCTGCTCATTTGACGTTAGCAGCCATGTGAGTGGTCACTCTGAGACTACCATGCTGAGAAGCCTAAGTGACATAAAGAGGCCCTAGAGAGTGAGAGATGCCAGTATGGGAGTGGACTGTCCACTGAGAGATGCCAGTATGGGAGTGGACTGTCCATCCTACATAGCCGAGACTGGGTGATCAGATATATACCACCCGGTCATGCTATCAAATTCCTAACTCTAAATATCATGATCAAAATAAAATAGTTATTCCATGTCATAATATTTTAGGGTAGTTTGTCAAAAAGAAATAGGGTAGTTTATTAAAACATAGGAGATCTGTGTTTATATAGATTGGAGACTTGAGAGACTTTTGTCTGCAAACGTATTGGTTCCTGCTCTTGTAATCCTACAGAGAAAATCGTACATTTTCAGTTTTCAGTGCCTTAC